>JBBPBX010061288.1:0-21172 GCA_038048925.1 Garcialebias charrua | reverse complement strand
ATAAATCTTATTATATCTGCCCCTTTTTTCAAACAATCAGATTAAACAATAATAATCATTCACCAGCAGTACAAAATGACTAACTCTTTCTAATTTTCTAATACTAATACATAACTACAAAGTTATGTACTTACACAGCGTATGGGTGATTCTTTTTTTGGGGCAACATTCATGTCCGCATGTTTCTCTTACCCTGATTTTTTTCTAAAATGTGCCAAATATTTACAACAAAGTATTTTAATTATACACTTAGATGTTTGCCATCATTCAAATATAAATGAAATGCATTTAAAATATTATTTTGTACTTTACACACCTTTTTGGTGACATAGATGGTCAATTTTATTGTGTCCGCAGTGCAGTGTAAAATATTTCCTCAATAAGTTTAAACAATAAAATTAAATTAAAAAAGAAATTTCTTCAATAATTTGATTGACTGGACTAAACCTTATTTTATTATGAAACTGAATCTGTTGAAACTATTTTTTTTATTTGATATTTTCTTGATATTATACATGTCCCAGTAGTAACTTTCCACCCTGTTAGAATGTTTCCTTTTTGCCCTCAAAAGACTACAATTCCATAAAAGCCATTTACAAGAAGAAGACATCAATTGGTTTTGGAGGGAATTCAACCATGGAAAACAAGTTAAGCTTCATCTGTCACTCTCTCCTTACTTTTTTTAATCTTAAATATATTAAACCTGTATGAGTCAACCTTAAAGTTCCACCCTGTTAAGATAAATTGTGGGAAATGTTTATTTGGTAGAATTTAAAAAACAACATATTAGATTTAGTCATTAAAGGTTTGCTATTCTGTTGAAGGTTAGCTAGCTATTAAACGCGTCCATTACGATAAAGGGAGGAAATACGTCGAACATGCAGAAGCATTTGGCCACTCAGCATGTGGTGAGTTTGAAGAAATGTACCGTTTTTAACACGCTGCTTGGAGGAGAAGTGGAGAGAAAGCGTCCACCTCCGTTGTTACAGCAGGTAACGTCAAATTCTTTCACTTGTTACCTTTTAGCTATACTGCTTCCACTGTATTTTATAAATAATCTCCCTCTCCTGTAACATTTAGTTGACGAGGATTGCCGGAGTCTGGCTGGGTCTGAGTCTAGTAGTGTTAGCACGAGTGGAGCTAGCACACCAACGTTAGCTTCTCCTTTCATGGAAGCAGGGAGAAATAAAATGAAATGACTGAGGCAAGAACAAACGAATGTCATCGATCTGTTACCAGATTTGTGGTGAAAGGTTTGCACCCTTTTACAACAGTGGAAGCACGTGAATTTCGGTAAGAAAATATTTAAATGATAAATATCAAATTGTAAGTTGTCAGTTTAACAAGTTCAGTTCTGTTTCTATTCCGACCTGTGGCCAGATACTTCCCATCCTCCAGAAGCTGGAAAAACATTACACCGTGCAGGCAGATGACTCTGCTTTCAGCAGGAGTATTAAAGAAAACATCTGGAATGATCTTTCCAAACGTTACAAAGTAAATTTGTTAAATAATGACTAGTAATAATTTACACCAAACTTAGTAAACTATCTTCCCTTTCCCTAAATTTTGTTTTCCTCCATTTTAAATTTCAGGATGACTGTATCCAAGCGTTCCTTGAAGAAGCGACTGTTATCGACCCCAGATTTAAATCCATGTTGATTGATGATGAGAATAACATCTGGGACAGGATCAGGGCAGCTGCTGTGGCAGAAAACACTCAGGCAGCCGCAGCAACAACAGCAGAGGTGTCACGATCGGCGGGGTGTGTGAGGAAATGAGTCCAATGGTGCAGACAGCAGACTCTCAGAGGCACGAGTAAGAATCAAATAAACTTTATTGAGACAAATCAAAAACTGACGTGGCAGTAAACATGAAGTTAAGGACTAAACTAGAACTGTGGCTTTAAAGCTCAAACTGTGGCTGGATTACTAGAACTCAAAACCATAGAGACGTACTCACAGACCAAGGAGCTGAAGCGAAGCAGATACACGACACACCAGGGGAAATGGACGAATGACCCGACAACAAACAGACTGCAGACAGAGTATATATACACACCGACAAGACAGGGAGTAACGACACACACCTGGGAACAATTAACAGAACAAGGCTAACTCTGAAACGTGGGAGGTAAACCAGGGTGACAGTACTCTAGGTTGAACTAATAATAAGGAAATATGCAGACTGTACTTGACGGGGACCTAACAGGCAGACTTGAGGGACAACATGTAAAACCAATCAGACGGAGACAGAAGGAGCCACCCTTACAAGAGGTATTTGAATTACACACTAAATAAGTGTGAAAGCAGATATGTTTATTTTTCTGAACAAAAATTACTAGTTTGTTTTGATGAAGTTTTATTGTTTATTTAGGAAATTCCTAATAAACAATAAAACTTCATCAAATAGGAATACTACATATATTTTTGGTTTTGGTGAAAGATCATTAAATTCTTTATGAACACAAATGGTTTACTATATTTTATTACCCAAATGAGAATTGATAACAGAATTGATAAGAAATTGAATCGATAAATGACATCGATAACGGAATTGATATTGATAATTTCTTATCAATTCCCATCCCTAGTTGTGTTAGTGACGTCATGGTTCACTTTATACTTTTCTTGAAGGACACATACTTCTTAGGTAGACTTTAGTTGAGTTATTGTTTGTTTGTTTTTTTGGTCCTGTTTATCTCCTGTCCACACTCCAGCTCAGTAGGTGGCGGTAATGCACCTTAAGTTGTTTGCCAACCGCCATTAAACTCCACCTAGAAGAAGAAGAACATAACTCAACTTGCAATAAATTACGGGATTAACTTGCAAAGCAATAACCCGGATCATCCAACACTTGAAACACTAAAACTATGCTGGGAAAAAGAGAAAAAACAAACAAAAAGTTTTGGATGGATTATAAGAAAATAGAAGAAGTTCAGGTACACAGTTTAGAAATAAGTCAACATCTACCAATATCAGTTTTACCACCTTGGATTTTACCAACAGTAACAGTAGACATGACACTAATGGAAATGAAAAAGGACAAGACAAACATCATAGAATCACGTGCAGCACAGGCCTACATAAACAGTTATTATCACTACATTCAAATTTATACAGATGCATCAAATGAAAAATAGGAATAGCTTTTATAATACCGGAATTTAAAATAAAAAAAGGAAAACGAATCACCAACGACTTGTCAGTATACACCGGAGAGATGTTAGCAGTTTTATTGGCGGTGCAGTGGGTGGAGGAGGTAAAACCATTAAAAACAATCTGCTCAGATTCAAGTTCAACATTAAAACACAATCATTGAGACAGTAGACCAGACATTACTAGAAATACTCCATAAATTATTCACAACACAAAGAATGGGATTAACAATAACATTTTTATTGGTACCAGCACACATTGGGATAGAAAGAAACGAGACAGCAGATAAGATGGCAAAGAAGGCAACTCAAACTCAGATCAACTTCACAGTGAAAACAAGTAAATCAGAGGCAAAAAGTATCATTAAACAAAGACTGAAGAAAGCATGGCAGAAAAGATGGGATGAAGGAAGAAAAGGAAGATGGTTTTATGGGATCAAAATGACAGTAGGTGAAACACGAACTGGAAGAATGAGCAGAAAGGAGGAAAGATTAATAACACTAAGATTTGAACACACAGGACTTAATTATTCATTATTTCAAATAAAGAAACACAATACAGGCAAATGTGAGCACTGTGGACAAGATGACACATTGCAACATGTTCTACAGGAATGTCAAAACTATGATCATCAAGACCGTAAATATATGAAGAGATAAAAGTTTAACATAATAGCTGCACTGCAACATAACTTAGAGAGCAAACATATCCAAATTATAATTAGATATTTTAAGAAAACAAAGTTGTTTAAACTATATGTATTTCAAATTCTATTAAACAGGTGTACACATAGAATTATCCCATGAAGAAGCACACTCCATACCAGTGGTGGCAGTAATGCACACCTACAGTCTTTTGCCAACTGCCATTAAACCCCATGAAAAAGAAGAATGTCTTCCTGCATCTTATTTTGAAAACTCCAAACTAAATTAAAAATCTTAGTTTTTCTGGAAGACTGGCTCCAAAAGAACAGGAACTTTTTGTAAATGTTCACCTTTTAACTACAATCTGTGATTTACTGGTTCATTTGATCACAAATGTTACAGATGGCAGACTTCATATTCCAAGGAGACGAGACAATTTTTATTAAAACAGTTATGTCAGAAACCTTATGGAAATAAACAAAGTGTAAAGTAGCTTCCACTTCCAACATTCAAGCTGTGGTGTCTTTGAATGCTTTAATGAAAGTAATAGGTTTTAGCCAGCTGTATTATAAAATAAATAACTTAGCAATGTGCTCATAACACTACACATTTTCCATGTTTATTACAAGATTTTAACATGGACCAGATGGTAAAACTCATGTTTTTGTTCCCAGATGACCATCGCTGAGGCAGAAAGACTGAGGAGCGACAGAAACCGTCTCACGGCTGAACTCAACGCAGCAAATGCACAAAAGGTAGACTAATTATACAACAAAGTTTCACAGCAACAGTTAAAAAAAATAATTAAAGTTTCACAGCAACAGTTAAAAAAAATAATTTAGTTAATCCAATGTGACAACAGCAAAACACTGTGCTTTAAAAGCTATAGTTTTATATTTCCATATGTTGAAAGTTGTGGAAATGTTTTACGCTCAAAGAGTTTCTATTGGGTTTGATAGTTAATCAGTGCATCGTACCTTTTGTTCCTTAGGAGCTCCTGACAGATCAAATTCAGATCCTGAAAAGACTTTGCTCTTTAGAAGATGAAATGAGAAAGGCCACAAAGGAGAGAAGGAGGTAAAACCTTTCCTTTATTAGTCTTCAAACAATTAGTTATACAATTTAATTGAGAGATGGAGTTATATTATTTACATTATATATGTATTATATATATGTGTGTGTATATATATAATAGATTATATTTGGATTATTATAATATATTATATGAAGTTAGTGTTCCATTAGGTTTTTACTTGCTGTCTCTTGTTCTCTCAAATGACAGAGAAAGTTGGAGAGTCTTAAGAATGAGGCCACGCTTTGCTCCCTGAAACAAGCAGAACTTGAAATTCAGATAAAAACCCAGAAAATGAAATATTACCAACAAGAAATAAACCGACTACACCGGCAGGTTGCCGTCTGTGAAGAAGAAATGGCAACACTAAAGGAGAAACTTAATCAGAACCAAGAGAAGGTGAAGGAGCTTGAGTCCAAGTTGCTGGCTTCAACTTCTTTGATAACTTCTAAAGGGCAAAAGATTTTCAGCCTCAAAGAAAAAGTTGACGTTCTTACACATGAGAACAAGACAATGATTGAGGAAATGCAGATGATGGAATCTGATCATGTCAAAGAGTTGGAGGTCCTAACAGTCACTGCTTTGACCTTCAACAGTCACTGCTTTGACCTTCAACAGTCACCGCTTTGACCTTCAACAGTCACTGCTTTGACCTTCAACAGTCACTGCTTTGACCTTCAACAGTCACTGCTTTGACCTTCAACAGTCAACAGTTGGAGGTCCTAAATCTGGTCCTAAACAGACTGGAGAAGATGAAGCGGGACCTGGAGCAGCAGCTTTCATCAGAGGCTGCAGAACATCACAAGACTCAGGTTGGTGCAACCACCACAAACCTTCAACAGTCACTGCTTTGACCTTCAACAGTCACTGCTTTGACCTTCAACAGTCAACAGTTGGAGGTCCTAAATCTGGTCCTAAACAGACTGGAGAAGATGAAGCGGGACCTGGAGCAGCAGCTTTCATCAGAGGCTGCAGAACATCACAAGACTCAGGTTGGTGCAACCACCACAAACCTTCAACAGTCACCGCTTTGACCTTCAACAGTCACTGCTTTGACCTTCAACAGTCAACAGTTGGAGGTCCTAAATCTGGTCCTAAACAGACTGGAGAAGATGAAGCGGGACCTGGAGCAGCAGCTTTCATCAGAGGCTGCAGAACATCACAAGACTCAGGTTGGTGCAACCACCACAAACCTTCAACAGTCACTGCTTTGACCTTCAACAGTCACTGCTTTGACCTTCAACAGTCAACAGTTGGAGGTCCTAAATCTGGTCCTAAACAGACTGGAGAAGATGAAGCGGGACCTGGAGCAGCAGCTTTCATCAGAGGCTGCAGAACATCACAAGACTCAGGTTGGTGCAACCACCACAAACCTTCAACAGTCACTGCTTTGACCTTCAACAGTCACTGCTTTGACCTTCAACAGTCACTGCTTTGACCTTCAACAGTCACTGCTTTGACCTTCAACAGTCACTGCTTTGACCTTCAACAGTCACTGCTTTGACCTTCAACAGTCACTGCTTTGACCTTCAACAGTCACTGCTTTGACCTTCAACAGTCACTGCTTTGACCTTCAACAGTCACTGCTTTGACCTTCAACAGTCACTGCTTTGACCTTCAACAGTCATTGCTTTGACCTTCAACAGTCACTGCTTTGGCCTTCAACAGTCACTGCTTTGACCTTCAACAGTCATTGCTTTGACCTTCAACAGTCACTGCTTTGACCTTCAACAGTCAACAGTTGGAGGTCCTAAATCTGGTCCTAAACAGACTGGAGAAGATGAAGCGGGACATGGAGCAGCAGCTTTCATCATAGGTTGCAGAACATCACAAGACTCAGGTTGGTGCAACCACCACAAACCTTCAACAGTCACTGCTTTGACCTTCAACAGTCACTGCTTTGACCTTCAACAGTCACTGCTTTGACCTTCAACAGTCACTGCTTTGACCTTCAACAGTCACTGCTTTGACCTTCAACAGTCACTGCTTTGACCTTCAACAGTCACTGCTTTGACCTTCAACAGTCACTGCTTTGACCTTCAACAGTCACTGCTTTGACCTTCAACAGTCACTGCTTTGACCTTCAACAGTCAACAGTTGGAGGTCCTAAATCTGGTCCTAAACAGACTGGAGAAGATGAAGCGGGACCTGGAGCAGCAGCTTTCATCAGAGGCTGCAGAACATCACAAGACTCAGGTTGGTGCAACCACCACAAACCTTCAACAGTCACCGCTTTGACCTTCAACAGTCACTGCTTTGACCTTCAACAGTCAACAGTTGGAGGTCCTAAATCTGGTCCTAAACAGACTGGAGAAGATGAAGCGGGACCTGGAGCAACAGCTTTCATCAGAGGCTGCAGAACATCACAAGACTCAGGTTGGTGCAACCACCACAAACCTTCAACAGTCACTGCTTTGACCTTCAACAGTCACTGCTTTGACCTTCAACAGTCACTGCTTTGACCTTCAACAGTCAACAGTTGGAGGTCCTAAACAGACTGGAGAAGATGAAGCGGGACATGGAGCAGCAGCTTTCATCAGAGGTTGCAGAACATCACAAGACTCAGGTTGGTGCAACCACCACAAACCTTCAACAGTCACTGCTTTGACCTTCAACAGTCACTGCTTTGACCTTCAACAGTCACTGCTTTGACCTTCAACAGTCACTGCTTTGACCTTCAACAGTCACTGCTTTGACCTTCAACAGTCAACAGTTGGAGGTCCTAAATCTGGTCCTAAACAGACTGGAGAAGATGAAGCGGGACCTGGAGCAGCAGCTTTCATCAGAGGTTGCAGAACATCACAAGACTCAGGTTGGTGCAACCACCACAAACCTTCAACAGTCACTGCTTTGACCTTCAACAGTCACTGCTTTGACCTTCAACAGTCAACAGTTGGAGGTCCTAAATCTGGTCCTAAACAGACTGGAGAAGATGAAGCGGGACCTGGAGCAGCAGCTTTCATCAGAGGCTGCAGAACATCACAAGACTCAGGTTGGTGCAACCACCACAAACCTTCAACAGTCACCGCTTTGACCTTCAACAGTCACTGCTTTGACCTTCAACAGTCAACAGTTGGAGGTCCTAAATCTGGTCCTAAACAGACTGGAGAAGATGAAGCGGGACCTGGAGCAACAGCTTTCATCAGAGGCTGCAGAACATCACAAGACTCAGGTTGGTGCAACCACCACAAACCTTCAACAGTCACTGCTTTGACCTTCAACAGTCACTGCTTTGACCTTCAACAGTCACTGCTTTGACCTTCAACAGTCAACAGTTGGAGGTCCTAAACAGACTGGAGAAGATGAAGCGGGACATGGAGCAGCAGCTTTCATCAGAGGTTGCAGAACATCACAAGACTCAGGTTGGTGCAACCACCACAAACCTTCAACAGTCACTGCTTTGACCTTCAACAGTCACTGCTTTGACCTTCAACAGTCACTGCTTTGACCTTCAACAGTCACTGCTTTGACCTTCAACAGTCACTGCTTTGACCTTCAACAGTCACTGCTTTGACCTTCAACAGTCACTGCTTTGACCTTCAACAGTCAACAGTTGGAGGTCCTAAATCTGGTCCTAAACAGACTGGAGAAGATGAAGCGGGACCTGGAGCAGCAGCTTTCATCAGAGGTTGCAGAACATCACAAGACTCAGGTTGGTGCAACCACCACAAACCTTCAACAGTCACTGCTTTGACCTTCAACAGTCACCGCTTTGACCTTCAACAGTCACTGCTTTGACCTTCAACAGTCACTGCTTTGACCTTCAACAGTCACCGCTTTGACCTTCAACAGTCACCGCTTTGACCTTCAACAGTCACTGCTTTGACCTTCAACAGTCACTGCTTTGACCTTCAACAGTCACTGCTTTGACCTTCAACAGTCAACAGTTGGAGGTCCTAAATCTGGTCCTAAACAGACTGGAGAAGATGAAGCGGGACCTGGAGCAGCAGCTTTCATCAGAGGCTGCAGAACATCACAAGACTCAGGTTGGTGCAACCACCACAAACCTTCAACAGTCACTGCTTTGACCTTCAACAGTCACCGCTTTGACCTTCAACAGTCACTGCTTTGACCTTCAACAGTCACTGCTTTGACCTTCAACAGTCACTGCTTTGACCTTCAACAGTCACTGCTTTGACCTTCAACAGTCAACAGTTGGAGGTCCTAAATCTGGTCCTAAACAGACTGGAGAAGATGAAGTGGGACCTGGAGCAGCAGCTTTTATCAGAGGCTGCAGAACATCACAAGACTCAGGTTGGTGCAACCACCACAAACCTTCAACAGTCACTGCTTTGACCTTCAACAGTCACTGCTTTGACCTTCAACAGTCACTGCTTTGACCTTCAACAGTCACTGCTTTGACCTTCAACAGTCACTGCTTTGACCTTCAACAGTCAACAGTTGGAGGTCCTAAATCTGGTCCTAAACAGACTGGAGAAGATGAAGCGGGACCTGGAGCAGCAGCTTTCATCAGAGGTTGCAGAACATCACAAGACTCAGGTTGGTGCAACCACCACAAACCTTCAACAGTCACTGCTTTGACCTTCAACAGTCACTGCTTTGACCTTCAACATACAGACTGGAGAAGATGAAGAGGGACCTGGAGCAACAGCTTTCATCAGAGGCTGCAGAACATCACAAGACTCAGGTTGGTGCAACCACCACAAACCTTCAACAGTCACTGCTTTGACCTTCAACAGTCACTGCTTTGACCTTCAACAGTCACTGCTTTGACCTTCAACAGTTGGAGGTCCTAAATGGTGAGATCCAGACTCTGAGGAAGCAGGTTCAAAGCTTGACTGACTCTCTGAAGACTGCAACAGCTCAGGTGCAGGCTAAAGACAACCTGGTCCAGGAGAGGGACGCTCTTCAAAACCAGGTCAAAGCATCAGTTGAAATTTTGAAAAAAGGAGAGAGAGCAACTCATGAAAGAGAGAGAGAGAAGA
Organism: Garcialebias charrua; assembly: GCA_038048925.1. Taxonomy (NCBI): domain Eukaryota; kingdom Metazoa; phylum Chordata; class Actinopteri; order Cyprinodontiformes; family Rivulidae; genus Garcialebias; species Garcialebias charrua. The sequence continues at coordinate 11,355 of JBBPBX010061288.1, read as the reverse complement.
CAGACAGACTGGAGAAGAAGAAACTGGCAGGTGGCTTTACAACATTCAAAGGAAAGTCAGTATAATGAGGAGAACAGGACGAAGTAGAAAGGAGGAAACAGTCATATTTGTCCCAACTTTTTTGGAATTTGTTGACGCCATGAAATTTTAAACAAAAATTTTACCTATGACTTTTGATCTATGTTCTATTCTGAATAAAATATTAGATGTTGGCACCTCCATATCATTGCATTCAGTTTTTATTCACAATTTGGAAAACAGAAGGAAATGACAGAATGGGCTCAGGAATACTTCCAGAAAGCATTGTCAGTGAACACAGTCCCCGTTGCAGCTGAAACTCTACAGTGCAAAGAGGAAGCCATTTCTAATCAAGCTCCACAAGCTCAGACGTTTGCACTGGGCCAGGGGTCATTTAAAATGGAGTGTGGCAAAATGGAAGACTGTTCTGTGTCAGATGAGTCACGATTTGAAGTTCTTTATGGAACACTGGGACGCCATGTCATCCGGACCAGAGAGGACAAGGATAGTCCAAGTTGTTATCAACGCTCCGTTCAGAAGCCTGCATCACTGATGGTATGGGGTTGCATGAGCAGGGCCGGACCTGCCTATAAGCGAACTAAGCGGCTGCTTAGGGCCCCGTGCCCACTAGGGGGCCCCATGAAGGACACATCAGGATGAAAAACAGGAAGCTCGTGCTTCCTGTTTTTCATCCTCTTTCCTTCTCTGGATCACAAAGTCTTTAACTGAGGTAAGTGACTGTTATGTGCTTAATAGGAAACAAAAAAAACGTTTTATCACTATTTTTAGAGTACATTTTGACCAATGTGTTTTTTGCCGTTGCATGGTTTTACAGTTTTTTCATTTGCACACGGAGTTGGTGCTCGCTAATGCTAATGCTAACGCTAATGACGAAGATCATAGAAGAGGGCATTGCAAGCTAAAGCTCAAATCTTCTAAAAGTTTAAGGAATCAGGTTTTCTATAAACAAATGTTTACAGTATTGGTGTGTTTTATTATTTAATTGGTGAATTTCCATTTTTAAATAGTTGTCTGTGTGTGAAAAATGGACTTATGTCTCATAGTTCTTTTTCTGAAATTTAAAGCTACTGATAACCAAGTAGTCGACAATGTCTAAGCGGACATATCCCTCAGGGGCAGAGAAGAGAAAGAAAAAAAAGGTTGAAGTGACAAACAAACAAGCTCAAGGTATTAAATTTTTTACATTAAATGTACTGACTACTTTGTTGTTTTGTTGCTTGACAGGATCGCTTCACATCACTGAAGGTCATAAGAGACAAATTTGGAGTTCTTCACAAATTCTGTGACATGGATGATGAGGCACTCAAACAGCACTGTGAGCTCCTTGGGAACACACTCAGTGATGGAGAGAAGACTGATGTGGACTGGCAGGAACTAGCTACAGAAATAAAAAATCTTCCAAACCTCCCCACATCAAGCATGACCAGTTTTGATCTTCTCACCTTCATCCACCAAAAGCAGTTAACTGGACTTTATCCAAACCTGTGGGTAGCTTTGAGAATAGCCTGCACATTGCCTGTGACAGTGGCATCAGCCGAGAGAAGTTTTTCAAAGCTAAAACTGATCAAAACATACCTAAGGTCCTCCATGGGACAGGAAAGGCTGAGTGGATTGGCCATCATCAGCATCAACCATGAGGTTGGACGACACATTTCATATGATGACATCATTATTGATTTTGCTTCCAAAAAAGCAAGGAGACCCACTATTTGAAAATAAAAACCAAGAGACATGTTAAAAGGGAAGTGATTAAGCTGCAGTAAAGTTTTCTTTATTCTTTTTGGTATTTTATTTGTTTTGTTTAATATTTATTTTTGTGTTTTAACTATTTTTTCACATTTTGTGTTTTTTATTTTTTCTAAATATTTTATTATTTGTTTAAAGGGTTTTTGTTGTTTATTTTATTTAGCTTTTTGTAAATACTTGTTTTGTATTGTTAGTGTTAAAAGTCTACAAGTACTTAAGATTAGAAAGTGTATTTTATATTTATTTTCTTACTTTTGATTTTTATATTTCTTTATAGAGAATGTAAATTGTTTTTGTGCAGGTTTTACATTGTTCTTCTTGTTGAGATTTTAATGTGTCCTATTTGTTACTGAAGTTCTGTTTTTAAGGATACTTTTTTAGCATTGAAGTTGTTTTTTGCCTGACATGGCTTGTTACATGTTGTGATTTAAAGATTAAATATAAAAACACACCATAATCTTTTATTGCATTTTTTTATTCTGTGTATGTAAAACTATAGGTTTAGAGCCCCCTTGTGGTCAAATAGAGTTAATACCATTGAACAAGTTCATTTAGACAAAAGCAAAACAAACAAAAAGACTGTACTTATGTAGGATCTTTCTACCTGCAAATGAAAAAACACAATTTGTACCATCAGATGCTCACACAATCATATATTTTTAGTGAGTGTGCTTAGCAGTAAACTATGATACACCATGGTCTTAGAATAAAAGTGTTGTGCAAAAGGTTTATAATTACATACAGCATTTGGTTTTGTGTATCTTTCAATGTCTACAAAGGCAAAGCAAAGTAGGGCCCCCAAAACATATCCTGCTTAGGGCCCCCAAACGTCCAGGTCCGGCCCTGTATATATATATATTATACATGCCAGACTAGCGTAGTAACCACATGAGAAAACTTGTTGAACATCAGCCCAGTTTTTAAGTCGGACATAAAGCGATTTCCTCATCAGATTGTCAATATTTTGAAAAAGAACCTAACCTAAAAGGCTTTTTGTTTAAGGTACACATTTCTATTCAATTCAGTTTATTTAAATAACATTAAATCAAAAATAAATTTAATTTAGGGCACTATAGAAAAAAGTAACAAGTATAAAAATCATAGCAAATTATAGGCGGTTCAAACCTAAACGCTTGCTGAAACAATCTTTTTGTAACTGAGAAGGATTTTTTTTTTTACTTTAACAAGTAGCCATGAATAAAGCTCTAATAAGCTTTATCTAATTCTATTTCCTTCAGTATTTAGTGTTGATTTGGTATGTTATCAAAGTCAAAGTCAACTTTATTGTCAAAACTGGAATATGTACAGGACATACAGGATTGAAATTGCATTTCTCTCTGTCCCTCGGTGCAACAGTAAACATTTAAACACTAAAACATTTAATAAACATAAGCATAAAATGAAATAATAAAAGTGTAATACTGTCCTGAGTTTTTGCATAGTAGTTTTTGCATAGTAGTAGTATGAAAGTATGAAAAGTTACACCAACACTAAAACACTAAACATTTAATAAACATAAGCATAAAATGAAATAACAAAAGTGTAATACTGTCCTGAGTTTTTTGCATAGTAGTATAAAAGTGTAAAAAGTATATCTATAAAATAAAATGAAAGTTCTGGCATTGACATTTGTAATAGAGTGACAAAGCAGCATATGAAGTTTATGTACACAGTATATGTATGAGGTAGTTGATATTGGTATAGAGGTAGGTTATTTTGGAATTATAGGCATGCTTTATTTTGAATACAAAGAGCAAACCTCCAATTTAAACTTTTATTATTATTATTATTATTATTATTATTATTATTATTATTATTATTATTATTATTATTATTAGTATTATTCACAGCATTTGGCTTCAACTTTCAATGTTGGTTATTTTAATGTGCTTTAAAAATGTTTTATTTGATTTTGTTTTAGTTATTCATAAATACCTTATTGGTTAGAATTAGCACTGCAAAAGTGTTTTCCTTTTATGATTTTTTTCCCCACACACATACTGTATAGATGTATGTATATGTATGTATAAATACAGGTTATGAAAAGTTTTTTTCTGTCATGATTAAGCCTGAATGCTCCCACCTCACAATCAGCTTGTGTTCAGTCAGAAACGAGTGAATGCTCTGCTTAGCGTTTCAGCTCCAACCTCACTAATTGGTTTAACATTAGCGACCACAATCAATGTGCTTTTCTTGAGTATGGGAAGTTGTAAACCTCAGTATTTATTTAGTATGCCCCCTTTTGCACCATTAAAACAGCTAATAGGTAATAATGCCTTTCTCCAATTGATAATAGCACGTTTAACTACTTAAGACTGTGTGGCTTGTGATTTGTTTGCAAGCTCAACGTGTGTGAGTTAATGCCTACATTAAGGTTCATTTTAAATCATTTTTCTGGTCTTTTTGATTAACTGACAGCAGCTTTTTAAAGTTAAATTTATTGTGCCACAAGTGATCCAAAAAATGGGTTACCATGTGATGTTCAAGTTCATAATTTTTACTCAGTATCAAACAATCTGGCGTTTTCACGTACTGTATCTATCTTTTTTTAAGACACAAGCCTGCCTCCTAGCTTCATTCAATCTTACACCCTGACACCTACTGAAATCTCATCCAGTATCACTGGCTAATAGCTCAAGAGTGAATTACCCCCTCAGCTGTTTTATGGCTGGTATTTTTTTATGAGACCATGGTGGGCTTTCCAGCGCTGAGAGGTCAGGCTTCGCTGCAGTGGTCAGAATGAACAGCTCATTTCCCATCTATGGCATGAAAACATAGTTGCTTTATGTTTTTTTTTCTTGCAGGAGGCACAGACCCTGAGCAAATCTTGCAGACGGTGTCAAACCACTGTCTGCATCTCCTGCTTCAGACACTGAACACCCCATGAGCCATCATGAGCTGGATCACTGAGTCAAATCTCCACAGAAGAAAGTGGTTTCTCCAAAGGATCTGTTTCAGCGTAACTGGAAATAGTAGCTTGTATTCAGCCACCCCTAGAAGTTGTGGTTGATTTCATTTTATATGGAGTGAAACAATGAGTTAGGATGGACTGCTGCTGAGACAGCTGTCCCATCTGGAGGAAGCCGAACGGGATTTGCAGCAGCCGGTACTGGATATCTTTGCTGTTGTCTTTTTATATGCTCGAGATGAAAGAGGCAAGGGAGGAGGCGGAGCACAAATGGGGGCTGTGCGGCTCTGAGAAGGAAATTCTGGCTTTTGGTTTGTTCATTTTATAAGAACTCAGGGCTAACCTCATTGGACAGCCCACTTGCTACTCTGGCCCTAATGATAGAAGAACATATCTGGTTTTCATTATTATAAAAGTTGCTTGTATGAGCATTCACATGCATGTACAAAAGAACAATTCTACACGTGTGCCAACATACCAAGACATGCTAGTTTTCACAATATGTTTCAGTTTTAAATGAAAAAAGACTTTATTATCTTTCTTTCATTTTCTCTCTCTCTCTCCCTCACACACACAGACACACACACACACACACACACACACACACACACACACACACACACACACACACACACACACACACACACACACACACACACACACAGGTTTGTCAATGTGGTTTAGCCGGACTTTTTCGCCAAACCCGCCCGAAGGTGTAATACGGGGTCTACCCCTTCCCGAGGTCCTAGCGACCTGGGACCAAGCTCAGAGCACTCTAAAAATTTTGAAAAAAATTTGGGTCACTTTAGCTTTCCGATAGGAGCTTCACAGCACGTTTTACCACCCAGACTCCAGTGTGGTTTACAAGGACGTCAAAAAATGTGGTTTATGAGGACAAACATGCATTATGGGGTCTTTAAAGGGACATTTAAACTCCGCCTACTTAACATAAAATTAACATAAAACACACAAATGTGACAGGAGGACAAACATGCATTATGGGGTCTTTAAAGGGACATTTAAACTCCGCCTACTTAACATAAAATTAACATAAAACACACAAATGTGACAGGACACTGCATTAGGAGAACAGTTTTTTGAACTGATTTTATTAAACAAATTAGGCACATACTTTATTTATATTCACTAACAAATCTTCAAATGTTTAAAATAAAATAAAACTTAAATGTTTCAAATAAAATAAAATAAAAACTTAAATTCTGTTGACATATTTACATTATTATAAAACATATTAACATTATATACATATTTCTAAAACAAAATTTTACTTTTTCTGCAGGGTTAATCACAACCTAATGTAAAGTACAGGGGATCCCCGACTTACGAGCGACGAAAGAGTTCCTCAGTCTGAGATGACATATTTACATTTTATAAAACATTAACATTACAAACTTGTACATATTTCTAAAACAAAATTTTACTTTTTCTGCAGGGTTAATCACAACCCAATGTAAAGTACAGGTGATCCCTGACTTATGAGCGATGAAAGACTTCTGAGATGACATATTTACATATTATAAAACATTAACATTACAAACTTGTACATATTTCTAAAACAAAATTGTACTTTTTTTACAGGGTTCACCACAACCCACTGTAAAGTACAGGTGATCCCCGACTTACGAGCGACGAAAGAGTTCCTCAGTCTGAGATGACATATTTACATATTATAAAACATTAACATTACAAACTTGTACATATTTCTAAAACAAAATTGTACTTTTTTTACACGGTTCACCACAACCCACTGTAAAGTACAGGTGATCCCCGACTTACGAGCGATGAAAGAGTTCCTCAGTCTGAGATGACATATTTACATATTATAAAACATTAACATTATAAACTTGTACATATTTCTAAAACAAAATTGTACTTTTTTTACACGGTTCACCACAACCCACTGTAAAGTACAGGTTATCCCTAACTTACGAGTGACGAAAGACATCCTCAGTCTGAGATGCTGTATTCAGCTCAGTCTTATAAAGACTTCCTTAGTCTGAGATGTTGTATTCAGCTGAGTCTTATAAATAAAGACTTCCTGATGACAGCCAAAACCAGCTGCTCACATGATCAAGGAGGACCATCAGCCTAAACATTGCCCATTTTCTACATCCATCCATTATCTTTACCCGTTTCTTCCATTTTGGGTCACGGGGGTCGCCGGTGCCCATATCCAGCAATCATAGGGCAAGGGGCGGGGTGCACCTTTCACGGTTCGCAAGTTTATCACAGGGCATCACATTTGTTACATGAAAACATAAAACACTAGAAAGCTTGTTGAACAAGACACATACTAAAATTAAAATACCCTGATGAATGCTCAATAATTCTAGTAGAATAATCAAAAAAGCTAAGTCTGGTCCTCAGGACATTCAAAAAAACAACACAAAGAAAAGCAAAAAAAAAAAACTGGAAATGTTTAGTCTTTTGTCCAAGTCTGGAGATAATGTATTCAACTCAGTATTATAAATAAAGATTTCCTCAGTGTGAGGTGCTGCATTCAGCTTAGTCTCATAAATAGCACCCTCTCACAGTGGATCAACCAGTTTGCAGGTCCTCCTTGATCATGAGAGCAGCTGGTTTTGGCTGTCATCAGCAAATTGGTTGATCCACTGTGAGAGGGTGCTATTTATAAGACTGAGCTGAATGCAACATCTCAGATTGAGGAAACCTTTCGGACAAATGACTTCCACAGTCTTGGATGCTGTACTCAGCTCAGTCTTATAAATAAATACTTCCTCAGTCTGAGGTACTGCATTCAGCTCAGTCTTATAAATAGCACCCTCTCACAGTGGATCAACGAGTTTGCTGAACAGCCAAAACCAGCTGCTCTCATGATCAAGGAGGACCTGCAAACTGGTTGATCCACTGTGAGAGGGTGCTATTTATAAGACTGAGCTGAATGCAGCACCTCAGACTGAAGACGTGTTTCGGACGAATGACTTCCTCAGTCTTACATGCTATGTTCAGCTCAGTCTTATAAAAGAAGACTTCCTCGACAAAGTTTTTTTTACAGTTTTTACATCAAAGTACAATTCAAACAAAAACACTTTCATCGATTCATTGCAAACCTGTTGCTTCCTCTCACATTCCTCCTTGGTGATCAGTTCACCTCGATATTCCAAAAGAAAGTCATATTTTGCAAAGGATTTATTTGCTAAGATTCCTCAACCTAGTTATATAAATAGGAAAAATTGTATTTTTTGTTAACACTAATAAAGCTCCACATACCTTTTAAGTTCACTGATAAATTTGATGACAAGGCCCTAAATAAAGACTTCCTCAGTCTGAGGTGCTGCATTCAGCTCAGTCTCATAAATAGCAAACTCCACTTGAGATTTCATGATAGAATGCAGACTGCTTTGCCTTATGTTTTAAATGTGTTTTCTCCAATATTCCTTGTGTCAGGAGAAAAGCAACATTTTGAAGTGCTGGGAAAAACAGGGAAACTTGTGTCTGACATATTAGGATCAGATATTGCTGCTTTTTCCAGAATCTGTCCAACTTTGGACTGGCTACATTGAAGGGGGACACAGAGACATCTGGACAAGTCTCAGTCTATCACAGGGACACATTTACAAGTCTCCAGTCCATCACAGGGACACATTTACAAGTCACCAGTCCATCACAGGGACACGTGGACAAGTCTCCAGTCCATCATAGGGACACCTGGACAGGTCTCCAGTCCATCACAGGAACACATTTTTAAGTAATATAATAATAATAATAATAATAATAATAATAATAATAATAATAATAATAATAATAATAACTGACAAGTTATAATAATAACAAGTCTCCAGTCCATCACAGGGACACCTGGACAGGTCTCTTCTCTTAGAATTGAGAAAGCCTTTTGGATGAAGGGCGAAACGTCTTCTGCTACAAATAAAAGTCCAGTTGTTTTTTTATTGAACACATTTTTTTGATTGTAACAAAGACCTCGGTACATACCAGGCAACTAGGTTATTAGTCATTTCATTATAAAGCCAGGTTGCATAGGTACCAGGTACATACCAATTGAGTACAAGATAACATGTCATTTTATAGAATAGTCTGGTACAAAATATACATACTGGTTAAATAACCAGTATGCTACCAGTATCTGGGGTATGTACCTTTCTGTATTATGTATTAATATTGTATAAATCTGTGTTACACTTTTAAATACTTTATTTAAAAAAAAAGTTCCTCCATATTTTTTTCAACCTGTAGCTTGGATATCTTTGCCAGTTGTGTTGGGGGAGCTGGTAATCTGTAAAATTCCCTGTGAACACGGATGTCATGGCCCAAGAAGTCTGCAACCTGGTCAAGTTCATTGTTTTTTAAGTTCAAGACTTGTGAGAGCGTGGCTACATGTTTCCGTAGTTGTGTTGACCTGAGGAACTCTGGGTGCTATGCTCCACACTGGCTTGCATGAACACGCAGACTGTCCTGTCCTCTGTAGTGACTCATTGATTTAGGTCTTGCAAATAGAAATAAGTTTGTTTGTAAAACAACACATGTCTCTCTCTTACTTGCCAATAAAGTCAGTGCATCCACCACATTTGGTGCGAGTAAAACTGCAACCTTTCGGCCTCTTTTCACAATGATTTCAACCCGAGTGAAATGGCTGCAGAGCTTCTGTTCAACCGTTGACAAACCCATGGCAACATCATCATGGAGCTTGGTGGTGTCACGCTCCATAAAACTTCGTAGGTGCATCTTTGAAACCTCTCCTGCTCGTCTACGATTGAACACAATGACCTATGCAAGTGTAACTTTTGCAAGTTCTGCATAAGTCTGGGGGCTGGCTTCATCTTTCAAGGTGTTAAAGGCATTTTCTCCTGATTTATTCAGATGCTGATGCAGAAGCTTAACATCTTCAGTGAATGGTAATGTTAATGGCCTATTGTATTTGGCATGATTTTAAGTGCTAAGGGCACTATGAGACACCATCTCTGACCATTTTGATGAGCACAGTTTTTTGAATGCGTCTGACGACTTCATCAGTTGTTCATCTTCTGCCATGAGTGCTCGGCAATGAACAAGGTTACAGATTTTGTTCAGTGTATGTCCCAGTTTTATGGCAAGGCTTGTTTTTTTGTATGAACGTGTTTCTTCATCAAAGCCTGACACAGTCTTTACTGCTTGCACAACTCTCTGGAAGTTAGCAGGTTTCACAGCATCCTCTAGGTTATGTATTGCATATTTTGTGCGCAGACATATCAACAAACGGCCAACTTCATGAAGCTTTTGTCGCATGTAGTCGTATTTTGAGGGGTCTTGTCCATGTCTGTTGTGGAGTGACTGAGCAAACTGAATAATACACAGGTCATTTCTCACAGCTGAGGTAACATCGTCGGGTTTCATACTTTTAATGATCTTACAAACACCACTTCAGATTTCATGATAGAATGCAGACTCTTTAGCCAAAGCCAAACTCAGCACTTTGGCTCTTCCAGGTGGATTATCCATATCCATATTTTCTGGCTTACAAGGGCATCTACGGACATGTCTCCATAGTTGCTTTTGAACGTACATTCCTTCACAGTAGATACAGTGAATAAATGTTCCATCTACGGCCTTAGCTTTTGTCTTTCTCTTCACTTTCAAGGGCCCTTGTCCACCTTGTAAAACTGCATTGTTATGCTTGTGAATTCCCCTGTTCCTCAATTTTTCTAATAAAACTTTGCGCTCTTTAGAATCCTTGTGAAGGGAAAACAGTTGGATAATTTCAGGATGCGTCTGGTGTGTTTGCAAATGGCGTGAAATTTTAGTTTGTGGCTTACCACAAACATAACAGAAGTTTTGTAGACATGTAATCTGCTTTGAGGATTCCTGTTTGAGAAGCTCATCTTTTCTGTCTGGTTTATCCTTTGAGTATGTGGTAGAAGTGGCTTGGCCTGATGTTTTAAATGCGCTTTCTCCAATATTACTTGTGTCAGGAGGAAAGCACCATTTTGACGTGCTGGGAAAAACAGGGAAACTTGTGTCTGACATATTAGGATCAGGTATTGCTCCTTTTTCCAGAATCTGTCCAACTTTGGACTGGCTACACTGAAGGGGGACACAGGGACATCTGGACAAGTCTCCAGTCCATCACAGGTACACAGGGACAAGTCTCCAGTCCATCACAAGGACACGTGGACAAGTCTCCAGTCTATCACAGGGATACCTGGACAGGTCTCCAGTCCATCACAGGTACACAGGGACAAGTCTCCAGTCCATCACAAGGACACATGGACAAGTCTCCAGTCCATCACAGGGACATGTGGACAAGTCTCCAGTCCATCACAAGGACACATGGACAAGTCTCCAGTCCATCAAAGGGATACCTGGACAGGTCTCCAGTCCATCACAGGTACACAGGGACAAGTCTCCAGTCCATCACAAGGACAGATGGACAAGTCTCCAGTCCATCACAGGGATACCTGGACAGGTCTCCAGTCCATCACAGGTACACAGGGACAAGTCTCCAGTCCATCACAAGGACACATGGACAAGTCTCCAGTCCATCACAGGGACATGTGGACAAGTCTCCAGTCAATCACAGGGACACCTGGACAGGTCTCCAGTCCATCACAGGGACACATTTACAACTCTTCAGTCCATCACAGGGACACATTTACAAGTCTCCAGTCCATCACAGGGACACATTT
>JBBPBX010061287.1:0-21172 GCA_038048925.1 Garcialebias charrua | reverse complement strand
TATTTAAAAAAAATTAGCATCCTTTCTGGGGAATCTAGAAAAACAAAATAAAACATTTTCCCAACGTAAGGAAAAATTCCTTAAAATATGGTCATTAATAAATCTGCTAAACTCCTTCCAAAACCTGCGTGTGAAAGGGCAGTGCCAAAAAAGATGTGTCACAGTTTCTGGAAGGCCACCACAAAAACTACTATCAATATTTATGTCTCTTTTAAATTTTATAATGTTTAGCGGGGTAAATTTTATGAAGAATTTAAAATGACACATCCTTCACCTTATTTACAATTACATATTTATGGTGGGGGGGGTGGGGGGGTCATCCAGACTGTCTTCCAATTGATTTCTGATATATAACGGCTCCAATAAGATGTTACATATGGACGAGAAGCGATGCCTTCTTGGAACAACCTGCGTATTCTTTTATTGCTGTTACGCTGCAGTGAAAAGCAGGTTTTCCCCAGTGTTGACAGGAACTGGAGTAGACAGAGAACTCTTAGTGTTTTTAAACAATATTAAGGTGCCTGAGGTTATTGTGTTAACCACCGTTGAGAATTCTTGGGGACTAAAATTATATATGAGCAGAATTCATTGTAGGTGAGTAGTCGTCCGTCCTTATTAATCAGCTGAGTCACCAGTAGGATCCCATTTTGAACCCAAGTCTCAAGGAAGGCTTTGGATAAAGTAGCTCCTATTAAACCGAGAAGACCAAAACTCAGGGCCGAACCGTGGCTGAATGACACGACCAGAGCTGCTAGGCAGCAATGCCGAAAGGTGGAGAGGAAATGGAAAAAAGACAGTCTGCAGGTCTCTTTTGAGATGGTAAAAGAGAGCTGGCGCCGATATCAGAAAGCAGTGAAAACTGCTAAATCACAATACTTCTCTGATATCATTGCTGCAAACTCTCGTAACCCTCGAGTTCTGTTCTCCACCCTAAACTCTGTTCTCCACCTCACTGAACAATCACCCATGGAAGCCTCGACTGAGCTGTGCGAGAACTTCCAACATTTCTTTTTAGATAAAATCGCAACCACCAGGGCTCTCATTTCTCCTCCATCTCACGATCCATCCATCCCACCTCAATCTGTTGCTGTGTTTGAACATTTTGAACCAGTCTCTCTGTCCTCTCTAGAGCAGGTCATGTGCAACCTGAAACCATCTGGCTCCCCCTTCGATGTGGTCCCCCCTCGGCTTCTAAAGGAGGTTTTTCACACTCTAGGTCCCTCCATTCTCTCGATTGTAAATAGCAGTCTATCCTCGGGTGTGGTGCCAAAATCATTAAAACATGCTGCTGTTCAACCCCTCCTGAAAAAACCAAACCTCGACCCGTCAGTATTATCCAATTTCAGGCCTGTCTCCAGACTCCCATTTGTTTCTAAACTTCTAGAGAAAATAGTTGAGTCCCAACTAAAGTGCTTCCTGGAGGATCACGCTATCCCCGAGCTATTCCAGTCTGGCTTCAAATCCCTCCACAGCACTGAGACTGCCCTACTGAAGGTTTTTAACGACATCTTTCTATCCACAGATACTGGTGACTCTGTGCTGCTTGTCCTATTGGACCTCACATCCGCTTTCGACACCATCGACCATGAGATCCTCATTGCTAGGTTGGAGCAGTGGGTGGGCATCTCAGGATCAGCCCTAAACTGGTTCAGATCCTACCTCTCTGACAGGTCTTTTTGTGTGTCCATCAATGATTTTACTTCTGCAGTGGCGGCTCTTAAATGGGGGGTTCCGCAGGGGTCCATCCTGGGTCCTCTCTTGTTCTCCTTATACCTGCTGCCACTCGGTGCTATTTTCCGGAAACACAATATACCTTTCCACTTCTACGCTGATGACTGTCAAATCTACTTCCCCCTAAGACAAAATGGTACAGGCTCTATTCAACCTCTGCTCGACTGCCTGGCTGACATCAGGGACTGGATGGCTTTAAATTTCTTAAGCTTCAATGATAAGAAGTCTGAAGCCATATTGTTCCTTCCCAATGACACAACCTCAAACCACTGCATTGACCTGTCTGCTCTACCCCTATCCGAAAAACAAAAAGTCAAAAATCTGGGAGTGATAATGGATCCTTCCATGAAACTCAACAGTCATGTAAACATGATCGTCAAATCCTGTTTTTTCCAGCTGAGACGTCTGTCTAAGCTGAAGCCCATATTATCCAAAAAGCACCTGGAGACAGTGATTCACGCATTCATTACATCTAGGCTTGATTACTGCAATTCACTTCTGTTTGGCGTCAGTCAAGCCACCATTGCACGATTACAACTGGTTCAGAACGCAGCTGCCCGATTTTTAACCAGCACACGCAAAAGAGAGCACATTACACCAGTCTTGGCCTCCCTTCACTGGCTACCGGTTCATCTTCGAATCCAATTCAAAATTCTCATGTATGTCTACAAATCGCTGAACAGTCTCGCCCCCGCCTATCTCTCGGATCTGATACACCCATATGTCCCTCCACGTGCTTTGAGGTCAGAGGATCAGGTACTCTTAATAGTTCCAGAAACTCGCCTTAAGCGCAGGGGTGACAGGGCGTTCTCTGTAGCAGGCCCAAGACTCTGGAACGAGTTACCGCTGCTCATCAAACAGGCCCCCTCCCTCTCGGTTTTCAAATCCCGGTTAAAAACTCACTACTACTCCATTGCTTTCAATGCCAGCTGATTTGTATTGGATCGTTTGATTTATGATCTGCAATGTTTTTATGTTTTTCGTGTTGTACTTCATTGTCTGTGTTGCCTGTTGCGTGTTTGTTTGTCCAGCACTTTGGTGTGGACTTGTTCCTGTTTAAAGTGCTTTATAAATAAAATGGTATGGTATGGTATGGTATGGTATGGTAAGGAAGAGTGACATGCTGGTGAAGATTCTCAGTCGTCCAGGACATGATAAAATCAAAAAAAGGTGTTCAATACAGAACAACTGGACTTTATTTGTAACAAACAAGACGTATCACTTCTCATCTGAAAAGCTTTATCAATTGAGTTAGGAGACAGTGAGGGAGAGCAATTATAACAGGACAAGCCATTGACACGCACCAACATATGTAAATTGGAAACTAACACCTCCACAGGTAGTCCCCGAATTACGAGCGCTCTGATCTACAAGGTTCCAGACTTACGAGCTGGCGAATTTTTGGAAAAAACGAAAAAAATACTGAGTTTTCATGTGTTTTTTCACCACAGTTAGTTAGCTAAGCATATGGACACACGTTTCCGATCATTTTTATGCACTCATAAGCAGTTTTTGGATGAAAATAGAGTGTTTGTAGTCGCGCTAGCGAAACCGTTCCAATTTACGAGCGAAATTCCGGATTTACGAGAGACATGGCGGCCGTTCCAAATTACGAGATTTCCGGTTTACGAGCGCCTCGTTGTAACGGATCTCGCTCGTAAATCGGGGACTACCTGTACTTGGGATAACACGTACCTGTGACCCATTCAAAGTTCAGTGTGTGAAAACAGAGCTTACAGAACACACACACACATCCTACTGTATGTGAAATGACAAGTCACACTTCACCCATTGATAGCAGGGACCTGTCAAAGTCTTTGTTGGTCTAATTCACAAACAAGGCTCCTCTGTTCTCATCAGGTGTGAGACGCCTGGGAACCAAACCCAGGGCCGCACCATAAGTTTTAGAAAGTTGAAATCTTAGACCTCCTCCTCTGTTTAACGATGGTTTCTCTCTTTTTACATAAATCGCCTCCTTCACACCTCTCTCAAACCACCTGTGCTCTCGGTCCAAAATATGTACATTTTGGTCCTCAAAAGAGTGTCCCTTGTCTGTGAGGTGGAGGTGAACAGCTGAGTTTTGTCCAGAGGAGGAGGCTCTCCTGTGTTGAGACATTCTTCTTTGGATAGGCTGTTTAGTTTCTCCAATGTATAAGTCTGGAGAGCACAGGTGGTGTTGTCACTCTTATGCTGGTTTATTCTTCAGTACGATGGTGCTTAAATCTATGGCACAGTTCAGGGTAAACTCTTAAGAGAAACTTTGCAGCTTTGTCTATGAGTTAGACATAATATTCACTTTACTGGCGAGTCCATCTGTCTTTTTCTCAAAACTATCTTCATGTTCAACCTTCGGATTTCAACTCGCTGAAATGCAAAGCCACTCCCGTTCTTTTTGGCAAAACAGCCAATCAGCGGGGTGGATTTGACTGGATCAGCCCTCCACATAAAATCCTAACTTTCCGTTTTGCTCCAGTGCAAAGGGGGAACTGAACTGCTAGGTTCTTCTCTGAAACTGGTTGAACGTTTTGGTCAAATGCCAATTAGACCTACGTTTCTCAGCCAGAGTTACCGCAAAGCTTTGCTGTAACTCACTCAAGCCAAGAGCTCAAATTTTAAAAGAATTTCTTTTCTGAAAGTCTTATTTTGAAAACCAATCAGGACGTGGCCTTGTTTCTGCCGAGAAAGGCGTGCTTCACGTATCGTTGAATCAGTAAACACGCGCTGAAGTCAACTGGACATCTACTGGACCACACAATCCGTTTGTGTCCACACTGCTTATCAACTCTTATCTCCAGAGACGTGATCATCACCAGGCAAAGAGTCGCTGAATGTTTGCTGAGCGTGCGGGAAGTCCAGCTGGAACTCGTTTGGAAAAAGTGTCACCCTGTCCCATTCAAAATAATTAACTTCTTTTAAACTTCCATCTTTCATTCCATTTCTTCCTCCTAAACTTTTTTTCCTAAGCCAGTAAAACTCTTAAGTAAATGTACATGCAGAAAAGTTAAACCTTAACTTGTCTGTTTGTTTCAAATTGAATCTTGTCTACAGTAGTTATTGAAATCTAAATCAGAGCTAATCTCGATACAAATGTTTGATGTACTTTTATGATTTTGTCAATAAAAGGTTAATCTCCTGGTGAATCAACATAAGTTGACGTTTCTCGTGAGATTACATTTTGTCTGGTCATATTTAATCGGTTTTAATCCAAAAAGAGTGAACTCGTTAAAAATTTGGGTCAGATCAAATCTGCTCCAACTTTATTTGGAATATGGTAAAGTCAGTAAACTGACCAGAACCTAAAACTCCTACACAGGGATATTACAGATAACATTTGCTGATCAGTCTTTAATTGCTAGTAATTCACTATTTTTTAAGCATAAACCAGAGGCCTTGGAGAAGTCACTAATCACATCCAAGGCAAGCGGGATCTGGTTTTCATTCCTTAAAAAATAGTGGTGTCATCAGCCAGCTGGCTGATTATAAGCTCTTTATTAGCTATGGCGATACCCTGTACAGCACTATTGGAGATATGAGTTGTAAGAGTTTGTGAACAAAGTAAGAATAAGTATGGTGAAATGGGACATCCTTGGCAAATACTGCATTTTAAATCAAATCTAGGGGTGGAGCCATTTGACATTTTAATAGAACTACAGTATTACTATTGGAGTATGTTTCGACAGCTTTACAAATTTTTTTTACCAAAACCCAATTTTTTCAAAGAATGAAAAATAAATTGATGTTTGATTGTGTCAAAGGCATTATAAAACTCCAGGAAGAGAATACAACTATCATCAGGTACCAAATAATATGAGTAACCAAGTAGGGGAGTGGTGGCGCAGAGGTTAAGAAGGTGAGCTTGTGATCGGAAGATCGCCGGTTCAAGCCCCGGTACCGACAACATCAAAGATGTGGGTGGGACCCTCATCTGCCCCACTCTGGGCCCTTGAGCAAGGCCCTTAACCCACACCATCTGCTCCCCCGGGAACCCTAGATATCAGCTCTCTGCTCCACACAGAGGGCTGTGGTTGCTCGGTGGTCTGTGGTTGTGTCAGGAAGGGCATCCGGCGTAAAAACAACTGCCAAATCTTCGTGCGACCAGTTCGCTGTGGCGACCCCTAACGCAGGGAATAAAGCCGAAAGAAGAAAAAAAAAAAAAAAAAAAAAAAAATCAGGTACCAAATAATATGAGTAACCAAGTACGTCTAAAACTAGTCTGATATTGTTAGAGATGTGTCTGTTTCTCATAAAGCCTGACTGTGTCTCATCAATAATTGTATTTAAGACTTCTTTAATTCTCTTAGCAAGTATTAAAGCCATACTCTTATAATTGTTAGAGTAGACACATAGGTCTCCAATTATCAATAAAAAGTAGGTCTTTGTTTGAGTTTGGAATGAGTGTTATAAGACATTGAGTGGGGGTAGGAAGGAGAGTGTTATTCTCTATACTTTCTAGGAATACCCGTAAGAGAAATGGAGCTACAGTATATGATTAGAGAATGATTGATAAAACTCTGCAGATAAACCGTCTGTGCTGGGGGGTTTATTGGCCTTAAGTGCAGTAATGCATTTAGCAATTTACTCTACTGTAAAAGGGCTGTCACAACAGTCTCTATCATCCACATGACCACATCAATAGTTTTTAAGTTTTGAATATTGTTAAGCAATGATACTGAAATCTCTTCCTTATATTTTGAGCTGTATAAATCAGCATAACATTTGGCACAAAAGGTTGACATTTGTTTAGGACTGTTAGAGATAGTGTCATTGATGTTTAGTTGATAAATAGAGTTTGTTTTTGATCTGTGTTCCATCGTTTCCTGGATCTAATAAAGGCGCCTTCAGCCTTTTGCTGATATACGTTGTCCAGTTTGTTTAGAAGTTCTATTGATTTTAACTTATCTTCCTCCAAGATTTCATCTGGGGATTTCTGGTAATAAGAGGTAATTTTGGTTCTTCCTCTTCAGCTTTCTCCAGTTTCGAAATTGACTCCCATGTTGTCTTAAGAATTTGCAAGTTTCAAATTTGAAAAGTTCCCAATTGCTGAAAAATGACCTCTCTTTATTAGCCTTATTCAAATAATATAAAATTAATTTATCTATGTGAAATGTAACCGTTTCGTACTTTAGCAAGGAATTATTTAGTTTCCAATAAGAACATTTGTAAGGTATATTATCAGGAGCGCAAATTTGGATATTAATGCACCAAGCCGTCTGCCAATCTCACACTTCATCCTTCCCTTGCTCGTGAACAAAACCCCATGATACTTGAACTCCTCCACTTGAGGCAGAACGTCACCCTCAAACTGAAGAGAGCAATCCACCTTTTTCCAACTGAGGAGCATGGCCTCAGATTTGGAGGTGGAGCCAGTCACTTCACACTCAGCTGTGAACTGCTCCAGTGACAGCTGGAGATCACAACACAATGATGCCAACAAGACCACATCATCCACAAATAGAAGAGAAAGAATCCTGAGGCCACCAAACCGAACTCCCTCCACCCCCTGACTGCATCAAGAAACTCTGTCCACTAAAGTTATGAAAGAATTGTTGACAAAGGGCAGTCCAACCCCCACCCTGAATGGGTCTGACTTACTACTGCCAATGCTAACACAAAGTGATACACAAAAAAATAACAGTAGTTGTACTTGAACTGCTGCAAAACAAAACAATTAAAAGGCCAGCATCAATGGACTATTTGCACTTGGAGTATGTGTTGTGAATGACTTTCAGCTATTACCACCCCATATTTGAGCTGAATTACTACACATTTCCAGAGGTATAACCTTTTTTTGGGTTTGCTTGTATTTGGTTTGCTGTGGCGGCCATCTTAAAATGAGTTATATATCTCAACCCAATATTTTTATGTGTGTAAATGTTTGCAAAATATCACATGAATCACAAAACCAATTCATATGAAACTTTAGAAAGTGACCATGGGTTAACTCCAAAAGTTGACCAATTGTTTGATTACAATGATCTGTCCAGAGATTCCTGAGATATTTTACTAATGATACAAACAGCTGAGCACATACAAACAACTATGTTTGATCGTTTCTAAACAAGCCCATCTTTGCTCATGTACAAATGTTGTTTTGTCATCTTGTTAAGTAAAGCCACCCCTTTATCTCAACAGATGGATCACATCCAAAAGGGTAACTGTTCATTCTGAGTTATGACCATGATGGTAATATGTACCTTTTGTATGCGTAAGCTGTACTCCAGTTGGCCTTTTGTAATCAGGTCTACTCTGGGGTCCAGGGACCACTTGTCCTGGCCTGCAAAGATGATGTTTGATCGATTGAGCCAGGCCACCTTGGAAATTTTGTCATCAACGTAGCACCTGCAGACACAGAAACAAACCGTGAGATAAAGTGAATGAAACAGAACAGCTTGGCTTTTCATTAAGTCATTCAAGCAGGAATGGTGAAATGTGTTTCTTATTAGAAACATGACCTCTAGAAGTATAGAATACAAACAACAGCAATTTGATGGAATCCAAGAAAACGATGATTGTGTCTTGCAGCATACAGCTACACTTAATGGTTTGGAAAATAAATCAACATGGCTGTTTCATAGCACTAATTAACAAAGGTCGTTTACCTGGTCAGACACCTCCACTCGTATCAAAGAGCTAAACCCAAACCCTCTTATTCTCACTCCCATTCCTTCACACTATTTGTTCTTTTCCCTCATAGTCCTGAACTTGTCAATTCTTCTTGGCTCTTTCTCACCTCTTCTTCCGATTAATACAGTATATCTTGTTTAACACCAATCCTATGTCTGTGATGACAAGACACTGGTACTTTCTAGTTTATTCCTTCTGAAGAGCTGTCAGGGCAATGCGTCAGGTGAGCTTAAGTCATAAGCTGCATAGGAGTTAAGGGTCTCCCTAATAAAGGAATGTAACGTGGACATCAAATCCATTGGGAATAGATGTGGGTTGTAATGCAAACAGACAATAAATGGACCTTTAAATTATAATTGGTGCAACAGCCTAAGCTTTGAAGGTGCACTTTGCTTTGGGTTAAGGGGAAGCAGATTATTGCTGCAGTGTTGTATGGCAGTGTTGAGTTGTGTTTGGCAGTTGATCTTGAGTGACAGTGCAGAGTGTGACCCGGTGGGAGGTGGATGTCAGAAAATTGAGGGATTTTACTTGCAGCTTGATTTCCCGCTGCCATTTCTTCTTTGTGTGGAATTGTGCTAACCAACTGTGCCATAGTTATTGACTCCCTTTGACATCCAGCCTCCACTTTTTTAATTCTAAAGCCTTTAACCACATTTGTCTGCTAAATGTTCAGAGGTCTAATGAAATGAGACAAATAAGCAGCATTCTAAACTGATTCAGACAGTTTCCAACAATCACAGAGCAATTTGAAGATCTGTTTCCTGAAAAGCATCAATAATGCAGAAGAAATGTCTAGAGCAGGGGTCACCAACATGGTGCCCGCGGGCACCCGGGTGCCCCCAAGGACCATTTGGGGTGCCCTCGGACCTGTTCTAAAAATGGCACAACTCACTAAGCTGCATTTAAAATTTCATTTTATTCAGTTCTTATTCTTTATTTGTATTTATATATATTTTAAAATGTCTTATCTTAAAAATGTGTTCTTAAAAATATGTTTATTATACATTTTTTTCAATTTACGCTTAATTTCCGAAGAGTTTATCAAACTGGTGCCCTTTGTATGACTCCGTACCCACGAAGTAGCTCTCAGTTTCAAAAAGGTTGGTGACACCTGGTCTAGAGCATAAAAAGGAGCATGAGTCACATATTTTTAAAGCCACATCTCATGAATGCTTTCATGGCTCACTATTTTGTTGTTGTTGTTCTTTTTTTTAGCTCAGAGCTGTAGCATCTTTTAATATTTTATGATGGTGCAACCTTGTGATGCATGATTCACAAATGTTCAGGATTTTAAATCCCCTTGAATACTTCAGTGGGGAAAAAGTAAGCATTTAAGCTAACAGAAAACAAAACTATTTCATGAACAGCACTCTGTTAGCACATTGTTGATCAATTTTAGAAGTTAAGGCAACCTGTACATATTACTTATAAGATATGCTGGTGCATATCTTATAAGATACTTATACGATAAAATAAGATAAGATAAGACCAAACTTTATTGATCCCATGGGAAATTATTGTGCTGGAGTTTCAGTACAAAGTAACGTACACAAGTATCACACAAGATACAAAAAATAGAGAATATAAAAATAAAAATAAAGAATATTTTAAAAATAGAGAATATAAAAATATCAACAATTAAGGTCTAAAACAGGTCAAGTGCAGACAGAAACATTGAAGTGTTATACAGGATTAATTTTATTATCCTATGTGCAGAAAGGGGGAGGAGTTGAACAGTTTGATAGCCACAGGGAGGAAGGGCTTCCTGTGTTGTTTTGTGGAGCACCTGGTGGTCTCACTGAAGGTGTTGCAGTAAGAGTCCAGAGTGTCATACAGGGGATGTGATGCGTAGTTCAGGATCTGGAGCAGTTTCCTCAGCATCCTCTGCTCAGACACCTCTGTCAGAGACTGCAGTTCCACTCCATGAACTGAACCAGCTCTCTTGATGAGCTTATCATGTCTGTTGACATCAGCTTTCTTCACCTTGTTGCCCCAGCACACCACAGTGTAAAAGAAGATGCTAGAAACTACAGAGTGGTAAAACATCTTCAGCATGGTCCTGCAGACGTTAAAAGACCTGTCTCCTCAGAAGAAAAAGGCGACTCTGCCTTTTCTTGTAGAGGGTGTTGGTGTAAGCTGTCCAATCCAGTTTATTGACAAGGTGGACCCCCAGGTACTTGAAGCAGTCCACAGTGTCCATCTACGTACCCTAGGTGTTGATAGGGTTGGAGGGGATAATTTTCTTCCTGTAGTCCACCTGCAGCCCGTTAGTATTTTCAACACTGAGTTCCAGGTGGTTCTGTCCACCACACCTCTATATTCAGCTTCCTGGTCACCAGTGATGCAGCCCACAATGACAGAGTCATCCAGAACTTCTGCAGATGGCAGGCTTGTGAGTTGTATCTGAAGTCCGAAGTGTAGAAGGTGAACAGAAAGGGTGAGAGGACAGTCCGGAGGAGCCCCTGTGCTGCTCAGTATGGTGTCTGAGATGGTGTTCTGCAGCATCACATATTGAGGCCGTCTCCGATCCAGGTGACCAGTGAGTCGTTCAACTGCATTTCCAGGAGCTTACTGCAGAGTAGAGCAAATCTTATGGTGTTAAAAGCACTGGAAATGTCAAATAACATGACTCTTACAGTGCTGCCTGCCCTGCCCAGGTGCATGTAGGCTCTATAAATACTCTATATGGCTCTATAGGCTTTATAATACTTTGTAATATAGACTTTCTTATAAAAGACCGGTTAACTTTTTGTTCAACAGTATCCTTTACATTGATTTTTATTAGTGATCATCATCAGTCCCATATCCTATTGTTGAGTGGGCAGGACAAATGCTATTCACCACCAGCAACCTCCACTTTGGCCAATCCTCAGCAAGTGGAATGTGGGCATGTAAAGTGAGCTCTGTTCAAGTACCAATGTCATATTCCCAATAAAGAGGACACCCTCTTTTACAGATCCATTCTGCTTTTCTTTAGACAGCCATGTTTGAGAGAGTTCCTTTGGCACTTACTCTTTGGGCAAACCACCTACATTTCATTTCCTGATCTGTGTCAGGAAGGAGTCATGATCTCTGAGGACACGGACTCTATGGCACATCTCAGCATTTATAGTGGGGGAGGATGAGTGGACCTGAATCAGAATCAGAATAAGCTTTATTGTTATTGCACCGAGGTAATGCGAGAACATGTACGCAGAGTTGTCCGAAAGATGGACTAAGTGTTCACCGAGAAGTTGCTAAACTTCATCATAATTAATTACCAACAGCTAAAGGATTTCACAGCTTGAAACTTGCAGCCAACAGTAAACAATCATAAAAAAGCATACTGATGAAAAATCCCAAGAAAACTGTATTAAACAAAACAAAACATAAACAGCTACATTATAAAACAATGTAAAATACTAAAAGCAGGAACATGTCTGTGTTGATTTATGCCAAGAACTTAGCAGATGTAAAGCTATTTAATAATTTATTTAATTCATTTATTCATTCATTTAAAAGAGACAAAATAAAACAAATTAATCAAAAAGAAAACATTGAATGAAAAGAGTGCAGAAAGAAGAAAAAAAAATTATTTATATCACCCCCTTATAATAAACATTGAACCAGTCCGGCCCTTGGCTTGTAGCAAATTTGTTTTTTTGGCCCTCGGTGTATTTGACTTTGACACCCCGGATCTAAGGATACTACAGAAAGTTTTTAGAAAGGACAGAAGACATTTTTATTTAAAATATTTTATAGTGTTTAAAGGTATTTTTAATCCTGCATTTTTTTTGTATTTTTTTGTTGTTGTATTTTAGCTTTTAAAATGTTTTAGTCAATTTTTAGTCCATGATTTATTCTCAGGTAGGAGTGGGGGCACAGAGGTTAAGAAGGTGAGCTTGTGATCGGAAGATCGCAGGTTCAAGCCCCGGTACCACAACATCAAAAATGTGGGTGGGATAATTGAAGCAGTCACACCTGTCTCCACCCTCATCTGCCCCACTCTGGGCCCTTGAGCAAGGCCCTTAACCCACACCATCTGCTCCCCCGGGCACCCTAGATATCAGATCTCTGCTCCACACAGAGGGCTGTGGTAGCTCGGTGGTCTGTGGTTGTGTCAGGAAGGACATCCCGCGTAAAAACAATTGTCAAGTCTTCATGCGACTAGCTCGCTGTGGCGACCCCTGACAAAGGGAGAAGCCGAAAGAAAAAGAAAAAAATATTCTCTTTAGATATTTTATATTGTAGCACTTTGAGATTGTAAAATGGAAAGTGCAGTACAAATAGATTATTATTGTTGTTATTTTTATTATTATTATCATTATCATTATTATTATTATCATTATTTTCAGTTAATTTGTATTTTGCTTAGAAGACATACAATGTGTGATATGCAGATGACACAGGCGGCACAGTGGCTCAGTGGTAGAGCTGCCGCCTCTCAGCAATGTTGGTTACCAAATTGAATTCTGACCGAGGACCTTTCTGGGTGGAGTTTGCATGTTCTCTCCATACATGCATGAGTTTTTCCTGGGTACTCTGATTTTCTCCCACAGACCAAAAACATGCGTGTCAGTCTGATTGGTAACTCTAACTTGTCCCTAGGTGTGAGTGAGAGAGTTAATGTTTGTTTGTCTCGTTTGTCCCTATGTGTCCCTATGATGGACTGCAGACCTGTCCAGGGTGTCCCCCGCCTCTCACACAGTGATAGCTGATATGGGCGCTAGTGAACCCTGCGAACCGACAAGGAAGAAGTGGGTCAAAGATACTGGATGGATGGATGATGGATGGATGGATGAATGGAGATGACACAATGAATGTACCAGTACATAGTGGAACTTTTGGCAAATACCCAACCCACCTATTCACATTTAAAAAAAAGTGATGATGTTTCAGTTTGTTGGGCTAATTATGTTTTTCAGGCTTCTTTAAAGTACAATCATTTTGTGTTCAAAAAGTTTACATTTGCTTGTATGACTAACTAGAACAAAAGTAGTTTAGCACAGCACTCCAACAGGATGTTAGATAAAATGTAGATAGACTTTAAAAACATGTGCATCCACTGCGAGGGCATCAATCTCAGCTTCTGAACATTAACTAAACATGTAGGATGTAGTTATGTTTGAATTTAGTGACAAAATATTTAAAAGTCAAACCAAATAGACTAAAAGTAAGTAAAATGTATATATATATTTTTCACAACTTTTATTTAAATGTGTATGTTTTGTTCGTGTGAGACTGACCTGTGTAAATAAAGGTTGAATGAATGTGGATTTATACAGTATGACTTTTTTGCTTTGAACAAAACCCTCATTAATAATGAATAAAATAATGCACACATGCTAGATGTTTCTACGTACTGCACTCATCATGAAGAACAATGATGAATAATTCATGTGCTACAAGAACAATTAATAATCTGAAGGTTTCTAATTGATATAACATTTTTGTACCATACCTGTCACCTTATAGCCTGGTTAAAACCAGACCCTTGTCCTTCACTTCGCTTTGGACTAGGGTCTGGGACTTCTCTCATAGATAAGGATTTCTCCGGTAGATTTTTGAATGGACCAATCAGAGAACAGAAGGCGGATTACCAGACCAATCAGAGAACAGAAGGCGGAGTTTTGAACGACGTCGACTGACGTCGTCAGTTAAAATGGCTGCCGCCACGAAGGAATTTTCATGAAAACAAGGTAAAAAACTATTATTTCTTAGCTGACGTTATATCAGAAGTGTTCCTGAGCTTAACAGTTCCTAAATCAATTCACGAAATGGTCAAATCTGCTGGATTTAAATTGTTTCGGTTTGACATTTTCCAAACAGCCTCGGGTGCGCTACGAAAATAAATGATAAAAAATCGAATTTTATCTCAAATGTTTCATCTAGGCCAACAGTCAGTAAATTAGAGCCATATAATTACACACTGGTAGCAGAAAAAATATCCACCGAGTGGTTTCTGAGCTATTTATCTGAATAGCCTGGACCTCGCCAGGCTAAGCTAACAAAACTCCGCCTTCTCTGATTGGTCCGGTCAAAAATCTACCGGAGAAATCCTTGTCTATGAGAGAAGTCCCAGACCCTAGTACGAAGCGAAGTGAAGGACAAGGGTCTGGTTTTAACCAGGCTAGTCACCATATGGTACTCCATATGGGTCAAAGTAAACAGAAAACAACTCCCATAGCAGACCACTCCACTTGGACTCCAATAAGAGCTGGATTAGACACACCAAGCCTTTCATCTTCATGTTTTCTCTCCCTGTCATCTCTTCATGACACTGCTCCAGCCTCCCTTTGCTGTGCTTGTTCTCTCACCAAGGCTGCCTCTCGTTCTGTCACCACCTTCAGCAGGTTTCCTCCCAGCTATCCCCCACTCATCAGGAGCAGAGGTGGATAGCAAGGCACTGAAATCAAATGTGCTGTTCATTGATCTATGGATCACTCGCCTGTGCTTTGTCTTGCCTTCCATTTTTTTTCTGCCTGTCGTGGAACTGTTCATACCGCCAACGGGTCCCAGCCACCCTCAGCTCCATCTGTAGAGGCTTCTGAGGTTTTCCCTGTTCTCACTAATGAGCTGCAGCCCGCGAGGTGAAGAACATCCTACGTATCTCTTGTCAGAGCTGTTGTCTACCTGCTGCTTTTTCACAGAGGAGCCGTCAAGGTGTGCAGGACCGGGTTTTGTTTCCGGAGCAGTGCTTATGTCAAATGAACAACAAACGTGCAGCTGTCTACAGCTGGTCTGATTGCAGGCATATTTAACCAGTCACATTGGGAGAACTCAATTTTACTGAAATAACAAGCCACAGTAGAACAGTTAATAGGAAAAATTCCTCCTAATAATGGGCTTCGGGCTCCAGAATGATTCAGCGCCTTGGCAGTGTTACACATCCAGCGTGACTTTATTCATTTGATTATTTGACCAAAAAAATCTATTCTTTTTAATAACAACATGATCTCTGTGTGTTTTTATCAGCAGAGTCCTTTCCAGACCCTGCAGGAGACGTTTCAGTCTTCTCTAACATAAAAAAGCTAGTAAATGTTAGAAAATAGCCATAAGCCTCACAAAATGCACGCTTTTTTTGTTCAAATCAATGGAGATTTTTGAGTTATTTATTGTTCATCGGTCCGCCCGAAAACCAGAGTGTTTTTTTTTGTTGTTTTTTTTATGGTCAAAATTTATGGATGCCTAAATTTCTGTGCTGGTTTACCCTGAGTGTTGTTGATAGATGCTGCCCTGCGCTGTATTGTACTCGTTTTCTGCCCCACTGTGAACTGGTCATTAGGCTATGGCTGACAGGGGACTGTGTGTGGGCTGACAGATGCCTGGGCAGGAGCTGCTGAGCTGGGCTAGTGTTGACAGGGCGGCCTGGCTGGATGGATCCCTGCTCCAGGGATCGCCGTGGGGGAGGACCAAAGAGCAGACTGGAGCCGAGGAGTGAAAGTGTAATGAGAAGAACAAAATGCCAGGTTTGACAGAGCAGACACCCCCACCTGCTACACCATCCACCCTCGTCACCAAAACTTTCTCTCTTTGTTGCTCTTTTGACACTTCTCACCCCTAACAAAACAGCTTTTTGATTTCTCTTTGTAACACTGTTTTCTTGTTCTGCTCTCTGGGATTTTAAAGAAACATTTCAAACATTTTCAGCTAGAGTTTTGTGGAGAAGTTATAGTTAATATCTCACCTGTTTTAGAAGGCTCTTTGAACACCCCCAGAAGAAACAGAGTTTAACAGACTGACCTACTCTAACATATTCTGGGGAAAAATATTCTGACACAAGTAAGCCTGGGATGCTAGAAATGTTTCGGTCATTGCTGCCGTCATTATTTACATCTAAAATATATTTAAATTACATGTCAGTAACTTTATATTGTCAAATTACTGTACAAGTTTAGAAAAACAATGCCTGCATGAACCATTGTAAAATTATGTAGAGTTGAGATGTTGTACAATGTCAATAATTCATTTTGGACTTACTGTATCTGAGCTGTTAGCTCAACAGGCCTGTCTGGGATAAACTTTAATCTGGTAACTATCTACAAAGTGTAGAATCCAAATTTTTCATGCTATGTCCACAGAATACTTTTTTCAAAATGGACAAATTACTACAAAGTACCTTAAACATCACACCTGTTCTTCATATCCTTATTTTCCCTTTCCCCCCCTTTTTATAGCCCTTGTCCCCCATCACGGTGCAATGAAGGTGAATTGGAAATATCACCCCCATCCCCCGCCCCATGTCCATCTGTCCATGTGCTTGCATGTTGTGAGCATAACGAAGAATAAGTCAGGTATCAACTTCCATTTTGGTGTGTGGTTACATATAGTCTAGTCAGCGTAAGAAAGGTTCCATTCAAAAACTGGGTTGCCACATCAAAATCCAAGATGTCCACTGCCATATACAGTAATATACAGGGAGTCCCCGACTTACGAGCACTCTTACTTACGAGGTTCCGGACTTACGAGCTCACTAACGAACAGTAAATTTGTAAAGAACATACAGAAAATACAACACTTTTATGTGTGTTTAGATGAAAGTGTGTTAGCTAACCATTTGGAAACAAGTTTCTGAGCATGTTTATGAACTAGTATGAACGTTTGTGATGAAAAACTAGTGTTTGTCGTAGCGCTAGCATAAATTTTCCGACTTACGACCGAAAATCCGGACTTACGAGAACACGTGTTTCGTGTTCCGACGTACGAGATTTCGTCTTACGAGATAGTCGGAGGAACGGAACTCGCTCGTAAGTCGGGGATTACATGTATGTGCACTGACCAACCCAGTCATTTGAGGAAACTAGGCTTTCTAATTTTTATTTTGCTTAAAAGTATAATTACCTCAAATTATTTGAACAGCTGAACATTATTCTATGCTGGCCAAGGCCACCATTGGCCACCCCCTAGCTCCACCATTGTGCCTTGTGGTGGATACAATTACTTCCTCCACTCTCCAGTATCTATCACTCTGCTGTTCTGCTACACCGTGTAACTCCTACCCACTTGACCATTTTGAACCAAAAACATTAAGATTTATTTCCATTCCCTGTTCAATACAGTACTGTACATCTACAGAAAAAACATGCATCTCCAAAACTACAATGATTCACCATTCAAATCCTTCAGTGGCACACCGTTTATTGACTGTGAAGTGTCACAAAGACTCATCTGTGTGTATGAATGTGCGGAAGCAAATTCTGTGCAAAACAAAGCATTAAGAGGAAAATTAAGATACACTGTGACATTAAGAGGAAAACATGGATCTTTTCTGTAAAAAAACCAAACAATTTGTTCCAGAAATCAATAAATAACTGGTCAAAATGTATTTAGTATTTGCTGTCTTACATGTAAACGTTGAAACGTTAAGGTATAAAGGTATAGGAATTACAGAGAGGCAGTTGAAGAGATTTTCTATGGGGAAACAAAACTCAGTTGAGAACTTTTAGACTGAAGCACAGCTAAAGCTATATATGAAATCAAAGTGAGGTCATTCCTTTATAGCCTTCTTCGCCCCAGATTTTCTCTGCCAAATAGGTTAAATGCATTTCCTGTAAAGTCCACATTCATCCCGCAGGACAAGGCTTAATGGAACAAAGCATCTATTGAAATACTTGCAGCTCTGTCTGGCTATGGAATAAACCCCGACTACTTTAACGGTATTCAACACACAGACAAATCCAGCTGAACCATTCCCCGCTGGCAAACATGTCAACTTTTTCACTCAAATAAAACAATTAAACAAGAAATACACATGGAAACCCAAATAGAGGATCTTAAAGGTAACATGTTACTCTTGCAAACAGATGTTTGTGTGCTGGTGTTGTTGTATTCATTAAAAGAAATCTGATAAAATCTGTAAAATGACTTCGCAAACTCCATTGAGATCTCTTTTTCAAGGGAGGCCTGGGCCTGAAGGCAGACCAACCTGTCTGTCTGTCTGTCTGTCTGTATGGATGGATGTATAAATGGACTGTACTTACAGTATATAGCACCTTTTTATCTAATCAAGACACTCAAATCTCTTTACAACACAATCTGTGTCCTCATTTACCCATTTATACAGCACTCTAGATCTAAACTAAGATTAATCAGTGTTTTATCACATTCATACACTGATGGGACACATCGGAGGCAATGGGGGGTTCTGTGTCTTGCCCAGGGACACTTCAGCATGTGACTGCTGGTGGAGTCGAACCCCCAACTCTCCCAGTGGATGACAACTTCTAACCACTCAGCCACAGTTGCCCCATATGTCTTGGATTTTAATGTGGCAACTTGATTTTCAAAATTAACATTTATTATGCTCAGATGTAGCCACACATAACATTTAAAGTTGGTACCACACTTATTTATTTAAGTTTACATGCACGGACAGATGGGCGGACGGATGGAGATGGGGGACAAACGGCCATCATAGTTTTTTTTTTTTTACAGAAATTGAGTTCAAAGTTTTACGAGACTATGCGAGCCTCAACACAGAACCTGAGTGTTAAGTAATCTCATAAAACATTTTTCAAAACATTGTTATGAAATCTTGCTAACTTGTTTCTTAACAAAATATCTCCTGAACCACTGAACAGGCCTTAATTAAACTCTTCATTCTCCAAAACCAATTCAAGATGGCCTACACAGCTATTCAACCTTAACATAAAAAATTGCTAAAATTCAGTTAGTTTCAGTTACACATATTCCTCAGTTTATAATCTTATTTTTTAATCTTATTCTTTGAGATTTTCATTAATGAAAAGTGTGTTATAAATTAAATTCATTATTATTATTATTATTATTATTATTATTATTATTATTCTCACAAAACAAAAAGTTTGATATTAAACCATTTCCACTCCATTTGAATGTTGTTTCCTTTTTTTTTTCTGGTCTCACATGGAACATAACGTTTATTCATTTCCCTCCCAGGTCGCAGTTCTCCTGTTAGATACAAATAATCACCTTATTCCCCCAGCAGGAAGCCCCTTCATCTAGGTTGCATGCTTCATTTCTTAGAGCAAGCCATTAATCAGGGCAGGAATAATTGTTTTGAGACTTGGTCCGGTCGACCACAATGGGGGAAATAATTAATCAAAAATGGCTTCAAACCAGCCATGATTTAGCATGTGTTATTAAAATAAACTATTTTACAAACCTGGTATCGTTGCTTTCATACAATTTCAATGAAACTCTATTCAGATGAGCAATGCTTTACAGCAACTGGACTGCAAGAGACCTGCCTGTATCATGATTGGTACTTTTTAAAATACATTTCCAGGTAAAACCTGGACAAGGTTATTCCTTGTAAATTTGCATTACAGACGAATCTCATTCAAGACAAAAATCTGAGCTACCTCACTCACAACAATGATCAGGGTTGCTCAACAGCGGTGGTTAAAATTAACCTTTGATTATAAATCATGTCATTAATCACGCTAGCACTCTTAAAATTTTCCTCTTCACTAGCTATGTTTACATGGGCAAAATTCTGTGACCGGATTGAAATGTGCTCTGATTGCATAATTAGATAGCACCGTTTACATGGGCCCAATCCGTTCATGACGAGTGTTTACATGCAGCAGGCTTTTATTCTGATCAGAAGTTCTGACATGCGCAGAGTGGTACACTCCCCTTAAAAAAAAAAACGAAGAGGAAGTTACTTTCGTAAAAACCACAGAAGAAGAAGTTACTTCCGGGACGAAAGTAAACATACGCGTCCAAAATGGACCCGCACCAGATTGTAATGACGGCGACTGAGTTTTTTCCAAGTACACCTCGCTGCAGCTTGCAGCCTCTCGTTTTTTCTGCACTCCCTGATTGAACTACAGGTGAAGCAGCGCGTGCTTTTAGTTTTTTTATTCACAGGATGAGAGCGCTGGACGTCCTCTGTCCTCCAAGCTGTCGTGGACAACAATTGTTGGTAAGATAATAAAAACGCTGTATGCTAATAAACTTTTTGTCCTTTCCTTTTCTACCTGTCTGCGTGATACTGTCTGTATTTGTTATTAATTACTATTCTTCCTCTGTTTTCCTGTTTCTGGAGCATCAGTGTCACGATGCCAGGGCATGATGCGTCCTGCGCCACTCAGACCTCTGTCAAAGGTGCGTTGAGAAGGATCAGAACTTTTAAAGCAATGCGTCTTATGTATCCAATTACCGAGTTTAACCTCAGTTAGCCAAACTTTTACACAGTGAGAAGTTACGGCAGCAACCTTGTAAGGGCCTTCCCATCTTGGCTGAGACCAATTAAAACGTGCTACCTTTTTTAGAATCCAGTCACCTGTTTCCACGTGGGCACCGTTTTGTTCTCCCTCTTCAGCCTGGATAATCTGAATCTGTTGAGAAATGCTCATTACAGTATTATTAAGTCTCTTCAAGTACTCTGATATGTCATAATGTTGTAATTACAACATAGTACAGTATTTTCTGGTGTATAGGTCGCACTGGTGTATAGGTCGCATTGTCCAATTATCACCAATAGATTGGAAAAATCCCTAGATGTCCTGCGCCACTCAGACCTCTATCAAAGGGCTCATCTGTTGACAAAAGTAAGGCTAATAGTACTGTATTTACTATATTGTATTTAGTATTACTACAACGATTACAGCTAAGAAGTATCTCAAAGTAGAGATGCTTAGCTGTAAAGTTTTATTTAAAATAAAATGTTTGAACCATGTCTTTAAACAAATAGTTAAATGTTGCCAAAATGTAAGGCTAACATTTACTATATTGTATTTAATTTTACAACTATTACAGCTAAGTATATCAGAAGACATACTTAGATGTAAAGTTTTCTTTCAAATAAAATTTGTTTGAACCATAACTTTAAACAAATAAAAAGTTGAACACT
>JBBPBX010061286.1:0-14194 GCA_038048925.1 Garcialebias charrua | reverse complement strand
CTGGACACAAAAAAAAAAAAATCTTGAAAAGATAATACCAAACAGACGAGATCATAAAAACAACCAGAGATGTATGGAACGTAAAAATAACACAAAAATTAAGAAAAATTCAACTCTATCATATAATAAAAGTCAGTGAGTACAAATTTTGCCTAAAGCACTTAAAGACTTTACTTTCAATGTGTTTTATGATGGTACTTAAAATTGCCCAGTTGAAGCCTGTCTGATATGAAGGGGCAGCTGGTTCCACAGTTTAGGAGCTAAATGAGCCTATAAGGCACATATGCTGGTGAAGATTCTCACCCCGGAATTACACCACACGCGGCTCCGCCCCGCTCCGGTCCGCAGGTCGCAGCTGACGTGAGTCCTCGCCCACTGCCTCCGCTCTGCTCAGGTCAGCCTGGATGCGCCGCTCCAAGACACGTGCGAGATCGCGCGATAAATCAAGTGATAAATAAGTAAGTCAGAACAAAACAATTCATTCGGTGGAAGAAGGAGAACAACTGTAGAGAGACTGCTGCCTTGATCTTCTCTCGTAAATAAGCTACATGGTTTGAGCAACAGGAAGTGATGTTTACATTTCAGAATAAAATACTTTTTTATTTATTTATTTCTTGTATTGCGTTTGTAGGCGTAGTCATAGTCATAAATATAATAGTTTAGTCATAGAATAGTCATAAATGATAGTTTGACAGCATTTTTGTACAAATAAATCCGTATAGAGCTAGGATTAGTCCGCCCGTGGTGATTTTATTTTGTAAATACGGAAGTTGTGCTCGTTCCTTTTCCTGTTGGTGCGACGTAATCTTCAAAAGTTGACTCCGGCACAGCTCCGTCATCCGGCAGAAATAGAAAAATTTCTAATTTTGACGGACTGCCGTCCGCTCTCCGCAGCTCGCCGCCGCCGTGCGGAGCCAGTGTAAACTCTGTCATTGATTATAATGGGTGCGTATTTGCTGCGGAGGTCGGACCGGAGCGGGGCGGAGCCGTAACGCATGTGGTGTAATTCCGGGGTCAGTCGTCCAGGACATGATGAAATCAAAAAAGGCGTTCAATACAGGATCAACTGGACTTTATTTGTTGCAGAAAACGTTTCGACTTCTGTCCAGAAGTCTTTTTCAATTCTGAACACGGTTCAGAATTGAAAAAGACTTCTGGACAGAAGTCGAAACGTTTTCTGCAACAAATAAAGTCCAGTTGATCCTGTATTGAACGCCTTTTTTGA
This sequence comes from Garcialebias charrua, assembly GCA_038048925.1. Lineage (NCBI taxonomy): Eukaryota > Metazoa > Chordata > Actinopteri > Cyprinodontiformes > Rivulidae > Garcialebias > Garcialebias charrua. Next base: position 12,969 of record JBBPBX010061286.1, on the reverse strand, counting down.
TTATAAGGCACATAAAACTACAGAAGGCCAGATACAAGAACCTGCCCATTCAGGGCCTTTTAGGTCATCAATAAAACTTAAGTAATTTCTAAAATGAACAGGGAGACAATAAAGAGAAGCCAGCACCAGGGAGATGTGTTCACGCTTATTTGACCGTGTTAAAAGATAAGCTGCAGAACTCTAAGCTAACGGCAGACTGAGAGGCCAGCCTGGCTAACACCAACATACTGTACAGAGAGTTACCATAATCCAGTTGAGAGGTAATAGAATGACTCACTCGATCAAAGTCAATAAAGGATCAAAACTATTTTACTGTAGATAAAGGCCTCAATTTAAAAATAGGATTTCTTAACTACAGAGCTAATCTGTTTCTCAATATGAAAATTTTAAATAAATACCATCTGTTTTTGTATTCATCTCAATCTACTCATGATGCTGTTCTGATTTGTATTATACATGTGATGTTTTTGGTGTTTTTTTCCCTGCTAGGGTTATGCAGAAGACCTTTACTGTGAGCGAGAGAACCTGGCCTCTACCCCAGTATTCGGACCAGGGGTTATTGGTAAGTTTGAAAGCTCAAATAAAACTTGTTGAAGCAAAATACAACATTGACTTTTTGTAAAAACCAAAGTGAATCGAGGACGTTTGTGTTCAGCTAAACGATAGAGGAGCTCTGTGACGTCAATGGACGGTGTGACCCAACAGAACAATGAGTTGTTTGTTCACAAGTTAGACACTTTTGTTGTAGTTTAGCATGATTCAGGATGAAGGGGGCAGAGCAGTCAGGGAGGATGTGGAGGAGGTTTGTTTCTGTGTTGCAGTTTGTGTGTTCAGCGTGGGAGGGGTTGGGGTGTAAAGGGTGCCCGTGCACAAACAAGGCTCTCCCTGGGGATCACTGTGCACCACAGCTCTTCTCAGTTTAACTGTCAGGGGAGGTGGCGGGGGTTGAGCACAAATGCCCCAGAAGCATTTATAATGGGTCCATTTGTTTTATTTTTGCTGTTCACAGCCATAAATAACATATATTGACAAAGCAGATGGGATAGAAAATGGGGTATTAACAAGACTCTGTTTTAATTATGATTAAAATGACTTTTTTTTAACACATTTTGTATGTTTTGCTGACAGGGAAGGCTGAACGAGGACCATACCCATCATTTGTAACACAGGTAAATTAATTGCAAGGATACGTGAGCTTCTTTTAAGCAATTGTGTTATTTATTTATTTTATTTATTTATTTTGGCACACAGCTATCAATTTACATGAAACCAAAATTAGGAAGAAATAATTAAAAAGTGAGCAGTAAAAAAATATTCCTAGTGTCTAAAATCAAAAATAAAATTATTTTGCTATAATCAAACTGCTTCATTGGTTATTTCAGATATTGGTGGTATTAAATACTTCAGTCTAGATGTGGACAATGTTGTTCAACTTGCACTCATGTGGAAAGGAATATCCTGCCATGCTGTAGTCAAAAGTATTTACATACCATGAACATGCTAATGGGGAGGGAGAGAGTCAGTCCGGTTATGTTATGCTGTTACAACAATGCGATTCGCCCAGCTATAAAAGTCTGTAAAACTATTATGCAGATAATTTAGGCAATTAGATCTTCATCTCTGACATATTTCTGCACAAAACCAGTTCAGTGAGTGTCGTCTTACTGTTGTCAGTTTGGGAACTACCGTAGTTCTTTTCTGTAGGTGCATAATTCTCTAGTTTCTGCAGTGTGAACTTAAAGGGGACCTCAGATGCATTTTTTAAAATTTTATGTTATTTCTTTGTGCTATCTAGACCCTATTCCTTCAATTTAATGCACAAAATAATTATTAGATAATCAATTATACCCTTTTTAATTCTGCCATTTTTAACTTTCGTTTTGAACGACCGGTTTCTTGAAGTCCACGCCCTTCAACGATCTGTTCACGCCCTCTGTAACAGCCAGTATCTGTAATGTGTTGTTGTTTTAAAATTAGCTCTTTTTTTATTACTCATTTGACTTACTGTTAGTGTTAGCTTAAGATAACTTACCGAAACCCGTCTGAGCGCGCCGCAGTTTGCTGCTCCTTTTAGCATTAGACCACCCGAATCCGAAGCTAATGTTAGCTTGTTCCTCTTCCGGTTTTCGCCAGCTCCGCTCGTTGCACGCGGAGATTTTGGGAGTTATCGCTGTTCCAGTGAAGACAACACAAAGTTCACCAAGTGTCTCCCGTAAATTAATCTGTAAGGAGAAGGTCCTCTTGCTGCGAGCCTGCTGCGAGGCTGCTGCAAGGCTGTACAGTTGAAGCTCCGCTCCATCGCGCCGGAAGAGGGTCCCGTCGAACCCGGTCCTTCCGCCTGTGGTCCGCTCGTTTAATTTTTGCCGGCTGCGCGTTGGCAGCGATCGCAAATACACTAAAAATTGAACTAAAACATAAAAATAACAATTATACTTTATTTATAAAGCCATTTAAAAAAACACAGCTGCAACAAAGTGCTGTACACATGAAATTAAGAACATATAAACAAAAGATGAGATGAAATCATGAAAAACAACAGTCATGTGTTTAATACAGAAGTGGGTTGAGCCTAACCAGGGGTTGCTAGGTGAGGGGCTGGACTCAGGTTTGATCTGATTGGCTGGCGGCTTGTGACGTCAATAAATGCAGGAAGTGTGAATCCTGGTGTATTTATCAAAAATAAATAAATCTACTTAGAGTAAATAAACCACTGGGTGCATTTTTTTGGCACAAGGACTGTTTTTTTATGAAGTAAATACCCAAAGTTTAGTAAAAAAACATTAAAAAGTGAATTTTGCATGTGTGGTCCCCTTTAAGCTAGATTTATACTCGACGCGTCGCGCCGCGTGCGAGGGGTACGCGCCAAAAGTGACGCAATATCGCAGTCCCCGACCCCTGCGCGTTGGCCCCGCGCGCCGTCTTGGCGTGTGTCGCGCACCTCCGAATTTTTGAAACTCCGCAAGCCTAGTGCGCACGCGGCGCCGTTGACTTTTGTCGTTGACTTTTGCCATTGACGCCGTGGACTGGGCTCAAAGAACAGCACTTTGCCATGCGCCGCCGTGCGTCAACCATAAACACAGCCGCAACACTGTAAACGCATGGAGCCGCACGGCTCGGTGCGCGCGCTCCAGCTTGCGGACCAAAGCGCGAGTATAACTAGGCCTTTAGCCCTCCACAAAAGAATATGTAGTGTGTAACTTCAGTAATAAGCACACAGAGTTCCCTAACAGCCAGGAAACAAAACTTTTCATTCAACTCTTCACCCCACGTCACTGATTGTTTGTCTACACTTGTCTGGATAAGTTTTCTGTAACATCACCTGCTGTTTTATCACCTCCAATTGTTTCATAGCAAATTTGAGCAATTAAATAACAAATTGATGTCAAATATGATGTCCATAGAAACATGATTTAAGGATTAAAGCTAGAACAGCTTAATAAAATTATATTATTCTGCTGTTCCTGTTGTTGACAGGTCAGGTTTTTTGTGCTTTAACCTCAATAATATGAGCTTTCATTGTGAATAAAGTAAGAATACACCATAGTTTAGTCTTTACCTTCAGCTGAACGGAGAACGAGATGAACTTCGAGGAAACCAGTAGCCAATAAGAGCTAACGAAGGCTAGCGAGGTAGCTCTAACAGTGCTCGACAGAAAACTGAAGTTCACTCTTGTTTTACTCACTTCACAATTTACAGCTTAGAAGTCGGATCCATCCATCCATCCATTTTCGTCCGCTTATCCGGGGTCGGGTCGCGGGGGTAGCAGCCTAAGTAGGGAGGCCCAGACTTCCCTCTCCCTAGCCACATGGAGCAGCTCCTCTGGGGGAATCCCAAGGCGTTCCCAGGCCAGCCGAGAAACATAGTCCCTCCAGCGTGTCCTGGGTCTTCCTCTGGGTCTCCTCCCGGTGGGACATGCCCGGAACACCTCCCAGGGAGGCGTCCAGGAGGCATCCTAACCAGATGCCCGAGCCACCTCAACTGGCTCCTCTCGATGTGGAGAAGCAGCGGCTCTACTCCGAGTCCCTCCCGGATGACTGAGCTTCTCACCCTATCTCTAAGGGAGAGTCCAGACACCCTGCGGAGAAAACTCATTTCAGCCGCTTGTATCCGAGATCTCGTTCTTTCGGTCACAACCCAAAGCTCATGACCATAGATGAGGGTGGGAACGTAGATCGATCGGTAAATTGAGAGCTTTGCCTTTCGACTCAGCTCTCTCTTCACCACGACAGACCGGTACAGCGCCCGCTTCACTGCGGACGCTGCACCTATCCGCCTATCGATCTCACGCTCCAGTTTTCCCTCATTCGTGAACAAGACCCCGAGATACTTAAACTCCTCCACTTGGGGCAGGACCTCATCCCCGACCTGGAGAGGGCATGCTACCCTTTTCCGGGTTTTTTAAGAAGTCGAATGATAACAGCAATTCTATCTACAAGAGGGTTTTGTTTGAGTTCATATCCATTATTTCAACCGTCTTAACACACAGACCATCAAGCTGCACAGCTTGACAATCTCCTCCTATTGGTGGATCTCTCTCGCGCACACCAACCAGGTTGCAGACGCGGGAAAAGAAGGGTGGAACCTACTGCGTCAGTCTGCTTTCTGTTTGGTTCATACACACTGGGAACTAAACTTCCTATTGGCTAGGTAGACTACCTAGCTTCCCTAACCTCTGTTTCTTAAAAAGACATCCCCATTTTATATGGGTTACATAATCACCTCAAATTAAAAAAATAAAATAAAATAAATCCACTTTATTATCTTGTTTTTCTGCAGATTGTTTAAGATCATAGAGTTTTGAAGTCCTACCTTCCAGAGTACCGGTAGATCTCTTTCTTGTTGTCAAACCGTTAGTTGGCATGGTGGGTTTATCCAGGGCTCACAAAGCTGTTTACTGAATTGCAGCATAATTGGCAGGGTCTGTGTTTTTTCACCCGACTACTGCTACTATTCATTATTACAACAAGATTTTATACCTAAATTCTGAACATGGGGGAAAATAAGAAAGTAGTTGAACTCCACATCAGCACAATGTACTGTAGTTAGTTTTTTCTTTTCTTTTTTGTATAATTCTTTTCATTCAAACCTCTGAAATTTCGATGATTACATTAAAGTGTAAACCATGTTTTCCAGTTTCAGACAAGCTTGTGCCTCACTTCTCTTTTCTTTGACTTTTCTTTAGCCTGGTTTTATGCCCAGTGACATGCCCATGCCAAGTCCAGATAACCTTTCTCCATCTACTGTCAAGTCCAGTTCCCAGTTTTATTCATCATATGAGCGAAGCAACACACGCAGAAGACCCTCACAGGACCCCATTGGTAAGCAAAGTGTTAAACAGAGGACAGATTGGTCACCACAGATTTTGCTTAAAATAAAAACCGCTTTAGTTTGGTTTAAATTGACATTTGTGCGCACATTTATTTTGTTAAAGCCTTAAAAGAGGTCTGCAAAGTCTCACTTTTTCTTTGTAAGAGAAAGTGACATCAACTAGTTTCAGAAAGGAACAATTGTTGAATAACGTCAGCCTAATTACTGTATGAACAGGCATTAATGAGTAGTCACTTATTGGTTTAGCAGGAATTTGGAAGGAAGGAAGCATCATATTTGAAAGCCCTCATTACCTATTGTGTTGTCATTTTTTCTTTAAGTTTCGGGTTTTTTTTGTATTCTGACTGAGCACACTGTCATCCTTTCCTTCTTGTCTCACTCCCTGCAGAGTCACAGCCAAAAAAGATCAGGAAAATGCCCCCTGGCCTGCCCTCCTCAGTAAGTACTAACATCCAGAAAAGCTTCAGCCCTGCACCATGTTTGAGCAGCGGCATTCATTCCAAGAGACCCCAAATTTTCACGTCTTGCGCCCTTTCAGTTCAGTTTCAGTTCGACATCCAAAGCCTCTCCTTGGAAAGCAGTATAATAGCAGCGATACAGGCCTTCCAGGTCTTACAGCTGTGCATCTGCAGCAGCAGAGTCAAAAAGGAACAAAAGGGAAAAGCCACTTATTTACCAAGTCATTCATTTGCAACATGTATTTATAGTGTGTTTTATTTCTGGGGCCTTTGCTTTGTGGCCACATTTCTTTCCCTCTGCCAAGTCGTCTCATCAAATCCCAGAATAGGATTCATACAAGAGTTTAAAGCTTTTTACTCCTCCTCCTCAATTTTTCCTTTCAGTCTCCCTCTCTGGACACCATATTTCCTTATTTTTTCCCCACCCTACCCCATTTCACTCAGCCTCCCTCTCTACCCCCCTTCTCCACCATAAACAACAGCCCTCCCTTTTCTCCCGCTCCCTCCCCCATCGCTCTATCCCAGCTGCCAGTGGAGTTGGCCGCCGTCCAGGATTCGGCAGATGGTTTAGTAATTAGGAGTGCATCTCCTTGCTCCCTCTCTTTCCTCTTCTTTTCCCCGTTTAATCAAACCACTGAAGAAAAGTTTAGTTCAATTTGTTCAGATTTTTTCCAAATACAGTATAATTCTTGATTTTGGATGTGGCTAAGAACAGGTTTTTATATCCTTTATATAACAACTTCTACTTTTTGGCCACACCGTTAAAAAAGTGAAATATCTGTTAACTGCACTTAGTAATACACAATTTAATATTTAAAAGTTTGACTGATATGGTTGATGTGGGTCCCAAAAGAGCACTGACTGATCTTTATTCAGGCCTGAGTAAATATTGCAGTGGTGTGGTTATTCATTTAGGCTGCTGCATAGTTTCCCTGCATCTTGTTTTGTACCGTAGTTCTTTCAGACTAAACTTTGAAGCATTAAGCCAAAGGCTTTCACATGTTTATGTGTAGGTTTCTGCACCAGCAGCAGGGGAGAATTTTACTCGAGACAATGCTTGCTACCCTTCCTTCAAAGCAGGAAATGTCTACCCATCACCATTCTACATGCAAGGTCAGTCTAAAAAATATTTTCCTCTAGAGTCTCTCCTTGTCCTTTGTGTTTAGTTGAAACGTTTAGTCTGGCAAAGACAATAATTTCCTGGAATTTTCCTTTGAAGCCTGTGCACTTGGGACACTGGTTTCAGAACTGTATTGTGTCCAGATGCACCAAAGGTGTTGTAGGTTACTGAAGCCCCTCTGGTGCATGGCTGTTGAATAGTGAATCGCGGCTGAATAAAGTCGTCACAGTAAAGTGACATGTCTCATATGCAGTCCTCATTGTCTTCTGGTCTCCTGTGGCTGGTTATCCCTCACCCTTGATTCTTCCCCTTTCTCTGCTGGATGCCCCCCTGACAGAAGGTCTCCACCCGCCCTCTGATCCTTGGAGCTCTGCCGGGTCGATGATTCAGCCTGGTTATTCTGCTGTTCTGGGCAACTCCCCCCATCTGGGCCAGCACGGACCTTTCACTGCCATCAACCCTCAAGATAGACTGGTGAGCTGTAACTTCACACCGAAGACTTGTTAAAATCAGCAAACACTTTTTTCCTCTCCTAATGGATCATAAAAGCTTCTGTCTGGTTATTTCAATTAAACTGTTTGGTGTTTGTTCTTCCAAGAAACGGCAGCCCCTACCCGTTTCTCCCCAAAACTACCCCCTGCATGGCAGTGAGGTGAACGCAGCTCACCCTGCTGGTTTCCACTCTGGCTCCAGCAGCTTTGGAGTCCCCAACCACACACCCCCTATCGCTGGCACGGAAACCATGATGGGTAAATCTTATAACGTGTGCCACTTTTCTTTCAGAATTCTCTGTTTTATGTTATTAAACATTAAAATAATATTGCCACATATCCGATCTGTGATTGTGATCAAAGTTTGTTTTTCATTTCTCAAGCCAATCGGGTTGTAGTACCTGGAAGTTCAGGGGATGAGGTTGGGAAAGCCCTAGCATCAGTAAGTAATCATAAACTACATATTTCTATTCAAGTAATCTTGTACTTTTTTCCACATAATTATACATTTTATGATTTTTATGTTTAAAGCATCTTCAATGTAAACAGACAAGTAGTTTAATTTGATAAAAAGCCAGACATTCTTTGTTCAGATCTATCCTTCAGACACCAACAGTAATGCTTTCCCTCCATCTCCGTCTACTCCCTCTGGCTCACCTCAGGCTGTTTCAGGTGAGTGCTTTCCTGTGACCTCAAACTCAGATCGCTACTTTCAGAAACGATAGGCATGACTTATTTTATTTTAGTGAAGTGAATACTGAAGTATTCCCCACGCAAAGCAGCGATAACAGAAAACTGCTGTGCATTTTTCCACCATCTTGAAATCTCAGGTAATTCTATTCTCTAATACTAATTTAGGTTAGAAATACATACCGTAAGTAACATTTTAGTTTATATAGTATACAACAGTCAAAAATGTTTCCAATTCCTTCATAAACCTTTTTTGTCTCAATAAGTCAAATCAGACTTTTTTTTTGCAAATACATGTATTAAACAAAGAGACCGTTGCAGAAAGTTTGTTGTTAATATTCAGTATTTTAATAATTGGTTGTTAAAAACAGTTTTTTAAGGTTTTATTTGGGATTTGTTTCAAAATGGCACAAACAGTGGGGTTTTTTTGTTTTGTTTTTGGGATCATTTTTAAATTTGATGCAAGTTTTCTGTCCAGAAAAATGACTACCTGTACATCTCAATCAGTCGCACACAAAAACCTAATTTAACTTATGAGAGAGGAAGGGAAAATTGTAAAAATAAAAAGAAGGTGGGGTCACTTCCCCATTTGTGTTCAAGCATGAAAATGTTCACACAGTTTATACGACAAATATTTTTGTTGTCAAAAGATTAGAAACAAACAATATTTGTTTTTCCAAATCTCTATGTAATTTAAAAATACAGTATATATATTCATTAAGTGTACATATGTGGTATTTTCTATTCATCTACAGCACAGTGAAAACATTTTTCAGAGTCAGTTTCTTTATTTGTCATTCGCACCACATGTAGTGGAACAAAATTGAATGCACAGGGTCCCAGTTACATCCAACAAAACATAAAATGTAAAAGAAAAACTAATAAGATCTAAGATATGAACTAAGAAAAACATTAACTAAAATACACTAAGCACTAGTAGTACAAAACAATACTCCAAAACATCAGCACGAACATGAGTCTGTGTGAGCAGATGAGCATGAATGAACACATTTAAGATCTTTGTGAAATGTGAATTAGAATTTATGCTCTGAATTGTTTGTGTTATATTATTTTAAAGGAAAAAAACAAGGTTAGAGGTGTGTTTGTATCAGGAACTCGTGTTTTTCAGCTCACTGAAGAAACAAATTGTCCTTCTTGTTTGGGGTTGCTTTCATTCTGCACATTGCTAGTTGCATCAGATTTGCAGCTTTAACTATGAAGGTAGAGTTCATGAACCGTATGCCATGCTTCATTGATGTCATTCATCACTTGCTGCCTGTTGTGTTCTTGGCTTTTTTCGTATCAAAAGAACATTTTTTGGCTTCTGTAAAAGACCTCTTGTACTTGGGTCCTCCTTGGGTCTGTCAGCCCTGAGCTGATGATTATGCACCACATTGTTGGACTTGTGAAGGGAGTTACCGGTATTCTTGTCTACTACGTTGTCTTTTGATCCACTCCTGCTGCACTCAGCTTTCTTGATTAGTTGTATTTCTGTAGAAGAGCTTGGAGAGCTCACACTCTGTCACACTGGTCATGACCCACATCAAAACAACCGTCAACATCAACGAGGACCCTCATCAGTATGCTTACCGTGAGAACCGATCAACAGAGGACGCCATCTCGTCCGTGGTCCACACTGCTCTCACCCACCTGGATCAGAAGGACTCATACGTCCGTATGCTCTTTGTGGACTTCACATCTGCCTTCAACACCATGATCCCCCAAACTCTGATGGACAAACTATCCACACTTGGACTAAGCCCCTCCATTTGTAACTGGGTACTAGACTTTTTAACAAACAGACCACAGTCAGTGAGGATCCACAACTTCTCCTCCTCCACCATTGCCCTCAGCACTGGCTCTCCTCAAGGATGTGTGTTGAGCCCCCTTCTGTTCACTCTGCTCACATATGATTGTGCAGCTACCCAACCAGGTTGTCATATTGTAAAGTTTGCAGATGATACAGCTGTGGTGGGATGCATCACAAACAATGATGAGTCCAGCTACAGGCAGGAGGTGGAACACCTGGAGAGCTGGTGCAAAGAGAATAACCTTCACATGAATGTGAAGAAGACAAAGGAGATGATTGTGGACTTCAGAAGGAACAAACACACACCCCACTGAACATAGGTGGATCAGTGGTGGAAGTGGTCTCCAGCTACAAATACTTGGGTGTACACTTGAATGATAATCTCAGCTGGAGCAACAACACCACCAGCCTGATCAAGAAAGGTCATCAGAGACTCTACTTCCTCAGACGGCTGAGACGAGCTGGTCTGAGCAGCCCAGTTCTCACCTCCTTCTACAGGTGTGCAGTGGAGAGCATCCTGTGCTCCAGCATCAACGTGTGGCATGGAGGCTGCACAGTTGCAGAGAGGAAAGCTCTACAGAGAGTGGTGAAGGCTGCACAGAAGTCTGTTGGAGTCAGTCTCCCCACCATCACAGACATTTACACTTCGAGATGCAGGAAAAGAGCCACCTGCATCATGAAAGACCCCACTCACCCAGCACACACACTCTTTGCCCCACTCCCCTCAGGACGGAGGTTGAGGAGCATCAAATGTAGAACCACTAGACTGAGGAACAGCTTCTACCCTGAGGCTGTTAGACTCATGAATAAATAAATAATAAGAATAATCACTGTGAAATATCACATCATGCTGATGCTGATCTGTTTTCTTGTTGCTGTGTTCATCTGTGACCATCTGCTCATAAAGACTCATGTTCGTGCTGCTGTTTGTAATGACGTTTTTCTATTACTCTAGGGCTTAGTGTATTTCTAGTTGGATGTTTTTCTTAGTTCATATCCTAGATGTTATTACTGTTTTTCTCTCACATTTTGTTGTTGGATGTAACTGGGACCCTGTGTACATAATCTCGTTTCATCACATGTACTACATGCGGTGCAAATGACAATAAAGACTCCCTGACTCTAGCCTGGTTAAAACCAGACCCTTGTCCTTCGCTTTGTACTAGGGTCTGGGATTTCTCCCATAGACAACGATTTCTCCGGTCGATTTTTGACCGGACCAATCAGAGAACAGAAGGCGGAGTTTTGAACGACGTCGACTGACGTCGTCAGTTAAAATGGCTGCCGCCACGAAGGAATTTTCATGAAAACAAGGTAAAAAACTATTATTTCTTTGCTGAGAAAAAATATATTTCTTAGCTGACGTTATATCAGAAGTGTTCCTGAGCTTAACAGTTCCTAAATCAATTCACAAAATGGTCAAATCTGCTGGATTTAAATTGTTTCGGTTTGACATTTTCCAAACAGCCTCGGGTGCGCTACGAAAATAAATGATAAAAAATCGAATTTTATCTCAAATGTTTCATCTAGGCCAACAGTCAGTAAATTAGAGCCATATAATTACACACTGGTAGCAGAAAAAATATCCACCGAGTGGTTTCTGAGCTATTTATCTGATAGCCTGGACCTCGCCAGGCTAAACTAACAAAACTCCGCCTTCTGTTCTCTGATTGGTCCGGTCAAAAATCGACCGGAGAAATCGTTGTCTATGGGAGAAGTCCCAGACCCTAGTACAAAGCGAAGTGAAGGACAAGGGTCTGGTATCAACCAGGCTTCTCTGACTCTGTGAAAAATGTGTTTGTTATTGCTACATTCGCTCTTGTTAGAGACTAGAGTTTGAGATTTTTACACAAAACTGACACTTCTTTTAAAACCAATATCTCACCAGCATTTATTGTCTCTTATTGTTCAACCTGCTGTTGTTCATGTTCATTAACACCTTTTTTGCTGAGCTGTTTGTTGGTAATTTTCTTCTTTTTGTGTCAAAAGTTTTCTGTTTGAGGCTAGTCCTCTTTGTGGTGTCGCGGGTTCACGTCCCGGTCCCGACGACCTTTCCACAGTGTCTCCCCCTCTCTTGCCCTGTTTTGCCCCTCACCCCTTACAACAAAAATCGACCACTAGAGCAGACAAAAACGCAAAAAAAAAAAAAAAAGTTTTCTGTCAAAGTTGTTTTTCTAAAATAGGTTTTCTGATTGGCTGATTAAGTGGAAAACGTAAGCTTTGGCTCAGCATTTACATCAGCAAGCTAAGTGTGCCGATAGCGCAGAACACAATAAACTTTTTTAATTGTGTTGACGAATAATGTTCTGCACATGGTCATATCTCAAGTCTCTATTAACATTAATTACGGATCGTAACGGTGCATAATAAGAGAAATATTCATCAGGAAGGAGCAATCCAAAAGTGCATTTTCACTTTAGTAAAATGCTTGTAACATTGATTATTAAGGAGTGAATCTCAGCGACTTGCATGAATCATTTGTAATGTTAGTGTAAATAAAATATAGTGTTTTTTAAAGGCTCTGCATCCCAGTGGACTCGGTCTTCTGGCCAGGCCACACCTTCACCTAACTTTGACTGTGGAGCTCAGTCTACGGTGAGTGTCTGTAAATTGCTGTTTTTCTTTTAAGGTCAAACATCAGTGTAAAGCAGTGTTTTGTACATCACCTTATCTCTTCCATTGTTCTTCATGTTTCATAGAGTAAAATAGGAGACCACTTTGATGAAGCCATCTGTGTTCTTCAGCGACACGCCTGCGGACAGGGAGGGTTAACGCCAGGCTTCAGCAGTGCAGCACTCGGATTGGTCAGTCGCCTGCCAGAGCTGGTGAGATTTCAAATAATTACTAAAAAATAAGCTATACACTAATAATGGATATTTAATGCAGACGAGTAAAAATTAAACCGAGAGTGCCACGTTACAAAGATAAATGACTTGTCTTTTCAGATGTTCGGCCATCATGAGGACTCTGCTGGTCTACCCTCTGGTGGAGGACTTTTGCATCACAACTCTGCATCAGTTCATTCAGGCTCTCAGCTTACAGCAGGTGGGACTTTTTTGTTTATACAGTATG
>JBBPBX010061285.1:0-14607 GCA_038048925.1 Garcialebias charrua | reverse complement strand
CATGTTGTCAACAAACTCTTAGAAACCTGTGATATACTGTGTGTGCAGGAGACACTCCTATCTAAGCAGGACTTGGAAAGGTTAAACTCTATTCATAAAGACTTTTATGGAGCAGGGGAATCCACCACTGACTGTTGTGATAGGATACTCCGTGGCAGAATCCCTGGTGGTGTTGCGGTGCTTTGGCATAAGAAGTTTGACCAACAAATCAAAGTGATCAGGCTGAATGTTGACTGGGCGAAAGGACTTGAGTTCTGTGATGGGGATAAAACAATCACCATACTGAACGTGTATACTCCTTATGAGTGCTCAGAGAATGAGTTTGAATATTTAAATAGCCTGGCCTATATCATGGCTTTCTTACAGGAACATGCAGTAAGCAGTCTTTTTATTGTTGGTGATCTGAATGCTGACCTCTCTGATCAAAGGTCTACGTTTGCAAACCATTTAAAACATTTCTGCTCGGATAATGGTCTCTCACTCTCTAGTGAATTACTTTTGCCAAGGGACAGCTACACTTACATCAGTGAGGCATGGTATACCACCTCCTGGTTAGACCACTGCATTTGTACAAGTGATGCTCATATTATGAGCTATCTACATATGATCATGTGCCCCTGTCCCTCTCTATAAATCTGGACAATGTGCCTTCTCTTACTTCTGTGAGTTGTGATATGCCTGAAGTACAAATTAATTGGTCCACATTAAAGGAAGGGGACATCAATTGTTACCTCACCCAGAGTGAGACCAGGTTGAGTAACAATGAGCTGCCTAAATCTGCTGTAACATGCACTGATATCAACTGCCTGAATCTGCAGCATAGAGTTGAATTGTGCTCACTGTATGAACAGATTGTGGATTCTCTGCTTATCTCAGGTCGACATCTGTGTAAAATCAAGAACTTTAAAGCTAAATTAGGCTGGAATGAGTATGTTGAGAAGTCTCACACTGAGGCAAGAAGGGCTTACAAAGCCTGGGTTGAATCAGGTAAAGCTAAATGTGGTCCTCTATTTGCTAATATGAAGGAGGCAAATGCAAAATTTAAATATGCCTTAAGGTTCATTAAAAGACATGAGAATTCTCTCAGGGCTGAATCACTGGCTAGGAAGCTACAAAGTAAATGCCCTACAGATTTCTGGACAGAAATAAAAAAGATGAGTAATAATAAAAGGTCTTTACCAACACATATTGATGGTGTGAGCGGAGCAGCAGAGATCACTGATCTATGGAGGAAACATTATGAAGATATTTTTAATGCTGTTAAAAGTAATTCATTTGTGGTTGGACATATTGATGGAAATGAAAATGTGGTTGTGTCCCCAAGAGAAATCTCTGAGATTGTGATGACGCTGGATAACAACAAGTCAAGTGGGTCAGACAGGGTATCTGCTGAGCATCTGAAATATGCAAGCAGGAAATTATGCCCCCTACTTGCAATGTGTTTTACGGGCTTTTTAACTCATGGAGTTCTACCTGACAAATTACTGTCTGTCATTTTAGTTCCGATTGTGAAAGATAGAGCTGGTAGAATTAACAGTAGGGATAATTACAGGCCTATAGCCCTGGCCAGCACCTTATCTAAGGTGCTGGAGAGGGCTATTTTGAACAAACTGGAAGGATTTCTGCTGACCTCTGACAATCAATTTGGGTTTAAACGTAAACATGGAACAGACTTGTGCATCTTTGCTTTAAAAGAAATTTTAGATCTATACAACAGACACCACACCTCCATTTTTATGTGTTTTATTGATGCCTCAAAGGCTTTTGATTATGTAAATCATGAAAAGCTGTTTTACAAGTTGTATAAGAGGGGTGTCCCCAAATGTTTGCTGAGGATTCTTGTTTTTTGGTATGCTAATCAACATATGTATGTTAAATGGGGAAACTCTGTATCGGACCCCTTCGGTGTCTCAAACGGTGTGAGACAGGGTAGCATCCTGTCTCCCTTTTTGTTCAATGTTTACATGGATGACCTGTCAAAGCTTTTAAATGACTGTGGAACAGGTTGTAGGGTGGGAAATAAGGTCATCAACCATCTTATGTATGCCGATGATTTAGTAATCTTCTGTCCCTATTCTGCTGGCTTACAAGAACTGCTGCAGGTGTGCTCTGACTATGGAAGTGACTTTGATATAAAATATAATGCGAAGAAAAGCAACATCATGATTGTGCGGAGCAGAGAAGACTCCAAGTTGATGTTCCCTGACTTCTTTCTGTCGGGCAACAGGCTGGATGTCAGTGATGAATATAAATATTTGGGGCACTATTTGACTGCAGACCTGTCAGATGATAGAGACATTTACAGACAATGCCGTATGCTCTATGGACAAGCTAACACGCTGATCCGTAGGTTTGGAATGTGCTCATCATCGGTTAAGATCCAACTCTTTAAGGCCTACTGCACTCCTTTGTACACCGCTCACCTGTGGAGACGTTATAAAAAGAGCAGTATGTATAGACTAACTGTGGCATATAATGATGGCCTTCGAATGATGCTGAGGGTACCTCGATGGAGCAGTGCGAGCAAAATGTTTGCAGATGCAGGTGTGCCTACCTGCCAAGCGGTGCTGCGTAACCTCATGTATAGATGCATGTGTAGATTGTCTGTATCTGAAAACTGCATCATCACTACACTGACCAACCCTGGACTAAGCTCTGTGAGATACTTTTCTATTTTAAGGACTCATTGGCGGATGAGCCTCTATAGGAAAGCTTTTTAATCTTTTATTCTTATTTTATTTCTTTATAGGAAAGCTTTTTAATCTTTTTAATCTTTTTTGTTTTATTCTTTTTATATACATATATGGATCTTAAATTGTATCTGAAATAAAGAAACTACTACTACTACTACATTTACGATTTTATAAATAAGACACGTTACAAAATAATCTAAAGTTTTCAAAGCTCAAAAGCTTGTATTTCTTTATAATCCTACAGTGGCGATAGTGCACTGGCTTTTTATCCAAAACTTTTAGTCTGTTTATATAAAGACTCGAGAGGTCTTAAAACACTATCACCAGCCTGACCCCAGCAGGTTACATAGTACGACACATGGGATAAAATCATGGCATGCATGAATGTCTTAGCTGCATCAAGTGAGAGACAATGAGTGATATGTTTACAATTTTTAAGATTAAATTTAATGACTTTAGTCATATTCTTAATAGGGGTGCACCAATAAATCGGCTGGCCGATTTATCGGCGTGATTTCCTTAATTTTGGGAAATCGGAAATAGGCCGATACTTGCATGAGAAACCGATTTTACCTTTTTTTTGTGGTTGTTTTAACAACAATTGTCTGAACTTCATTTATAATATGAGCACTACCTCATGGCCAGTTAAAACAAGTTTTTATTGTTTCTAGGATTTTGTTCAAGGATATGTTTTTCAACAAAATAAGATTAGATAATTGAATGTGCATTGTGACCTTATAACACCTGACAGTGTCGCTTATAAAACAAAATTGGTATCAGCCAAAATTGGAATCGGCAGGTCAGACTTTTTAGAAATCGTGATCGGGCAGAAAACTGCAATAGGTGCACCCCTAATTCTTAACACGCTTCTTAAAATTCCAATTTGGATCAAGGGTCAACCGAAGACATTTAAATTCAGTGACTATGTCAATTTTTTCCTCTTTAATGTAAATATCAGTACAGTACTAGGAGATTGCACCTAGTTTTAGAAAAAAAAACAACATACATTTGGTCTTCTTTATATATAGAGGCATACATGACATGACTGGTCTAACCTTCAGGTGATCTATTGAAGAGCAGTTGTTAGTTTAGCAGATACTATCAGTTGTTTTAGAATGTACATAGATCACAGTATCATCAGCATACATGTGCAAATTCACGTAAGCACACTGTTCAGAAAATCAAAAATGTACAAGTTAAATAGTAAGGGACCGAACACTGATCCTTGTGGGACCCCGATATTACATACCAAATTACTTGACCGTACATAACAAACCTTCACACGTTGTCTCCTATTTAATAAATAAGAAGATAGCCAGGCCAAGGCTCCAGGAGAAAAATAAAATGGGAAAGTTTTGATAATAAATCATGGTGATTAACTGTGTCAAAACTTTACGCAAATTAAAAATACAGCACTGACTACACCCTCTTTCCCAAGCAAATATTTAATTTGCTCTATTAGGTACAAAGTAGCAGTCTCAGTCGAGTGGGTAGCTCTAAAATCAAAATTGCATACGGTATCCTATTTTGTCCCAGTATATTCTCAAAGGGTCCTATTTATGTACTAGCTTGATTGGAAGGTGTCTTCTTAGTCTTCTATCAGTTATATTTTAGTTTCTTATTTTGTCACACATTTTTTCACTTTTGGATTCAAGGAACCCACACCTCGTCCCATGGATCTTTGTGAACATGTTCAAAATGTCTATGACTGGAGAGCAAGTCTCCGTCACACAAGCACAGTGAGATCCCAAATGTTTTGAGGTGTTGCTGGGATCGTACCTCCTCCTCGCTGACGTCATGCTCTTGTTTCTGCTCTGGGTTCACAGTCAGCAGTGGAGGATGCGTTTAGGGAAACCCCATCTATAGCAGCTCTGGGCTTGATTGAATTACAACTAACTTGTGTCAGATGTTTTGCTTTAGGAACATGGTTGTTTCCTCGGGGTACTTCCTGGTTGCTGTCATTTAAAACTGCAACACCAAGTTCTCTAAATCCATCAGAACACAGCTGCTTTGAAGCTGACATTCTTATAAAAACACTGTTTCCCATGAGGACATTCAACATAGACAATAAGTAAGTTAATATTGTCATAACTGTGTATTCCACAGGGCTTTTCCTATTCAGTCTAAATGTTGGAATGACTGCATTTAAAATGTAAATATTTCTGTCTCAAACCGGTTGAATTTGGTAAGAATTGGTAACTATCTTGGTTTGTTTGGTAGGTTGCTTCTTAAAAGAGCAACTTAATTTAACTTAACTTAACTTAATTTTAACTTAACAACTTTAACTTAATTTAATTTATTCATATTAATTCCTGCATCAATCCTCATCCTCCTTTCATTTGATCATCCTCAGTTCTGTTAGTTAAGCATCTAAAGTCAGAACTGTCTTTTGACACTTGATCCCCACATCTGCATGCAGCACTGTGTTTGTTTGTCTGTCACTAAATTTTGACATGTAGTGCTGGAAAGCAAAGGTTATTCAACTAAACTGCTCAGGGGGCCACAGTTACTGAAAGCCAAGAGCTCAGGGGCTGGACATCCAGCAGTTATTCTCATTAAGTAAGAAGCTTTATGATTTAAAATCTAGTTTTATTTAAAAATTAACCCATTGGTGGGCCAAACTGAGCACACCCATGGGCCTGACTTGGCCCCCGGGCCACCACTTGGATAGACCTCTGTAAAGCAAACATGGTGTTGCACTTTCAGTGCTTGTTTGATTTTTTTCCCAGTAAAATAAGCCGGACTTGACACAATTCTTTGATAAGGCCAGAATTCCTGAAATGTTCAAGTCGACTACAAATTTATGAAATGGCTCAAAACTTTATTGGCTAAAGTTTCAGATAAAGCTTTCATGAGTATTTTTGTTGGCATTGTTCATGCTGCTTTTTTCTGTGTTGTGCAGACAATATCAGCTCTTGTTCTTAAAAAAGAAAAATCAAAATAATATGACATCATCTGGACTTTTCCTGTGTCTCTAAAACCAGCGTCCAGCTTCTTGGTTTTAAAACAAAAACATCCAGGAAAAGAAATGTAGTGATTCTTATCTTTACTATGATTACTGTAGTAAGTTATTGTACACCATGAAGGCAAACCATTTCAGGTTTTACATTTGAACTGAAATAATTATTGACCCAGAGGAAACTTTACACCGTATCAAAGAAAAAAATGTTCTGGGAACATTTTGGAGCCAAACTATGAATGTTCTCTGTATTTTGATATGGTAATGTGCACGCTCTCGCTACCAAGTGGCATGGCATGAGCTTTTAATTGCTTTTGTTGGAGTCATGTAGACAAAGAAAACAGCACCGACGTGCTTGTTGTGTTTGTGTCTAAGGCTTGTTTTATTTTAGTTTTAGACCACATAGTTTTCTCATGTGACCTTATCTTTACTGTAAATTTTATTGTCTGGTTGTGTACCATATTGTCCGCTGTAAACGTTGCACCGCCGTATAAGTCACATCTATTATGCGTCACTGCTGACAACCCCGAAACGTGAGCCAGTTTTGTGCCAGAAATCGATTGGCTGCCAAATGGAGTTTGCAGGAGCGTGCACGGGAGGACTTTAGCAAGAATTTAACATGATAAACGCTTAAAAACAATTATTTGTTTGCTTGAAATCATAGCAAATGTGTGTGTCTCAGTTGAACTTTTCCTTAAGAAATGCACTTTAACGGTCAAATCAGCTGCATTTTGCCTGGATGGTACTGTGAAATGCAGCTGATTTGACGTTTGCTCCAGGAGTTCCAGATTAAGAAGAAGATGGCTTCTATGGCAAGCCAAGTGTCTCATTAATAGCCACTTTTACCTATTATTGAGACACTTGGCTTGCCATATTAGTTGAGGTCCTCTAGTGGCTGAAAATGGTAGTGTTCAATATTTTCCATGTCAGAATGAATGAAATCGTCAGATCTTAGCCAAAAATTGTGTTATAAATATGGGAAAACAAACATAAATACGTTGCTTCGAGGTTTAAGTTGTAGGGCATGCTAATTTCTGCAAAAAACTGTGACCTATATGCTGGGAAATATGGTACGTTAAGTAAAAACATACATTAGAATTAAAGAATAATGATCATATTATGCCAGGGCCTTTTGAAACACAGTCTACCTCACAAACTGCGTCAGGATGGGCACAACAATGATTTATTATAGTTTAGCTCGCAAATGGGTTGTGAAGCAAATGGGTTGTGAAAGGTATTTATTACAAAGAGTAAAGTTCTTTTTTTTAATCCCCAGGTTTACTCTTCAATTATGTCTTTGTAGTTTTTTGTGACACAACCCACAGAGATTCCCTCATCTGCTGATATGATCTTTATTTCTGCATCTGAAAAACAGACCTGAGAAAGTCCATCTTGATCTTTAGCTCATATCATTTTTTAAACCACATATTGCATTTCTTCTGCCCTGCCCTCCTTTATCAGAGCACTACAGTGATCATCTCACTTCTCAGGGACTGTGTGTGTGTGTGTGTCTGTGTGAAAGAAAAGGAGAGAGTGCGTCAACCCTAGCAGACTAGATCCATCAACAGCTCCAATGGGTTTGACCCGTCCAGGTTAACTGCAGTCATTAATATCAGAGATTCCCTCCCTACTTCCCACACCACCTCACGTGGGGGAGGACAGGCGTCTGTGCACACAAACACACACACATGCGCGCACACACACAGCCATGAAGAAATAGAGGTACATCAAAGGTTCTGCTGGCAGATGGCTGAAAAATGGTGTGGACGACGGTCACGTATGTTCCACAGAGGAGATCTCTACATTTGGTATCTGCCCACTGTTGTTGTTCTAATCACTCAACATTGATGTCCTGCTTCTTCCTCTGCTGTGGGATGGACCCAGCAGAGCGAGGCCCAAAGTTATTTTGCACATGCCTCCTTCTTGCTTGGTGTAATGTGTTTGATTTATTTTCATTAGGAAGTAACTTGTTTTGGAATACTTTGTCAAAGAAAAATGTCCTAATGACAAACTTATACGATCACATGTTCAAAGCTGTCTTTTATTTTGTAGAAATGAATCAAACAACCAAACTGAGAATCTTACATTAGAAACTTGCGACATTAAACACAACAAAAAAGAGACACTGTGCTTTTAATAATGCTCTTCCAGCAGTTTTGGAAAATGTGGTTGAGCAGGACTTGAATTTTAGGATAGGTCGCACCTTTTTATGGTCTTTTCGACCATATGCGACCAATACACCGGTGCGACCTATCTAGGGATTTTTCCAATCTATTGGTGATAATTGGACAATGCGACCTATACACAGGTGCGAACATATACACCAGAAAATACTGTACATGATTTTACAGATATTAGTAGAGAAAATATTTTACAAATGTACACCTGAAATAGAACGGATACACAAAACTAATTAGAGGCCATATATAATACTTTGTAGTTTTAATTATGTATTTTGGTTCAGAATCATAATTTTGGTTGAGAAATTAGTTTCATTACCTTCTAAATTTCCTGAAACTGCACTTTTAAACTCATATTCCTGCCTCTGTTTTTCAATTAAACACCTCATCTGCCTACAGTCAAACCTACTGGTTCGTTTGTTTATTACATGTAATGCCCAATTACTTAATTATCTCACACGGCCTTCACATATCTGCTGTAGAGATTCTGGACACCTGTATTTCAGACCACTTTCCCATCTGGGCAGCACGGTGGCACAACTGGTAGAGCTGCTGCCTCTCAGCGAGAAGGTTGCCGGTTCAAATCCCGGTCCGGGGCCTTTCTGGGTGGAGTTTGCATGTTCTCCCCGTGCATGCGTGGGTTTCCTCCGGGTACTCCGGTTTCCTCCCACAGACCAAAAAACATGCTTGTTAGGCTGATTGGTGACTCTAAATTGACCCTAGGTGTGAGTGTGAGAGTGGATGGTTGTTTGGTGTGAGTGAGACAGGTCCCTCTTGTAAATGAGTCCCCGTGACTCAACGAGGCTAGCCTGTATAAATAAAGGTTGAATGAATGAATGAATCTTATTTGAATTTTCCTCCCCTCCCGCACCGAAGGCTGTTCTCCCAGTACATCTCTCCCGCTCCATCACCCCATCCACTCAAAGTCAGTTCACTGATGCCTTTAAGAGCACTGACTTATGCTCTGCTGTCAGCCTGAACCCATCTCTACATCCTGAGGAATTCATCACCTCCTTCCATCACACCTGCACAACGATCTTGGACTCCATCGCTCCTCTCAAACAGACTTCTTCAAACATCAAACCACCTCCATGGCTCAACGAAACAACGCGGGCTCTTCGACAACGCTGCAGGAAAGCAGAGCGAAAATGGAGGCGGCACCGGCTTCATGTATCCCAGGGAACACTGAGAGACTGTCTCTGTGATTATCAAAATGCTGTGAAGCAGGCCAAGTCACAGTACCTCTCCAATTTAATCTCCACCAGCTCCAACCGGCCGAGGACGCTATTTAGCACAATCCAGTCTGTCATCAATCCCTCTGTCAATGTTCTGAAAACTGCCACACAGTCTACCTGTGATGACTTTCAGAGCTACTTTGTCAACAAAATAGACTCTATCAGGCAAAACATTGTCAGTCCATCCAACACCGTCCAGTCATGTGCGTCTGCAATAACCACTGCTGTTTTTGACGAGTTCGACCTGGTTTCACTGCCTCATCTCATCAAGATGGTTCAGCAGATGAAACCAACAAACTGTTCGCTTGACATAATTCCCTCTAAAATGTTCAAACAGTCCTTTGATGTAATTGGTCCTTGTCTTTTGTCATTCATTAACATCTGTCTGACTTCAGGTTATATGCCATCTGCTTTCAAACATGCAGTGGTCAGGCCTCTTCTCAAAAAACCAGGCCTAAATCCTACAGCTCTCTCTAATTTCAGACCAGTTTCCCATCTGTCATTTCTATCAAAGGTCCTAGAAAAGATTGTTTTTATTCAACTTCAATCTTTTCTAGAGCTCAACAACCTGTTTGAAAAATTTCAGTCAGGTTTTCGAGCTCGTCACAGTACTGAATCTGCACTGCTCAAAGTACAGAATGACATTCTTCTGTCCCTGGATGCAAAAAACCCTGCTCTGCTGGTGATGTTAGACCTCTCAGCAGCTTTTGACACCGTCGACCATCAGGTACTAATCAACCGCTTGTCTCAGCAGGTTGGCCTCCAGGGAGCTGTGCTTGAGTGGTTCAGATCTTACCTAACTGGGAGAACCTTTTCTGTCATGATAGGTGATCTGTCCTCCTCTTCATCAACCCCTCTGACCTCTGGCGTACCACAGGGATCCATTCTGGGGCCAGTCCTCTTTTCTCTTTACATGCTGCCATTAGGATCAATCATTGCACGTCATAATCTGTCTTTTCATATGTATGCAGACGATTTACAAATCTATCTGCCAGTCACTCCCAACCCCTCACCCAGTTCAAACACTATTGTCAACTGCTTAAATGACATTAAGCACTGGCTCTCATGCATTTTATTTGGTGCACCCGGTGACACCAGCAACATCCTTCCCAGTCCCAGTTTTGGTTTTCCCCTCCCCCACTTCAACCCGGTTGTCAGAAATCTTGGAGTGCAGCTTGACTCCAACTTAAAGCTTGATAAACAGATCAGTTCTGTTGTCAAGACCAGCTTCTTTCAGCTCCGTCTGCTCTCTAAAGTAAAGTCACTCCTCAGCTGTAGTGATCTGGAGAAGGCCATTCATGCCTTTGTGACCTCCAGACTTGACTATTGTAATGCTTTGTATGTTGGAATTAATCAATCCTCCATCTCCCGTTTACAGCTTGTACAGAACTCTGCCGCCTGCTTTTTGACCAACACACGAAAATATGAACACATCACTCCTGTCCTGTCCTCTTTACACTGGCTCCCGGTTCAGTTCAGGATACAGTTCAAGCTGCTGCTGTTTGTTTTCAAAGCTCTGAATGGACTTGCACCTCTCTACATCTCAGAACTTTTGAAAGTCCATCAGCCCGGCAGAGCTTTACGATCTGCCAGTCAACACCTGCTGGAGGTGCCTCGCTCAAGGTACAAACAATGGGGAGACCGGTCCTTTTCTGTTGCCGGCCCAAAAGCCTGGAACAGCCTCCCCCTTGAGCTGCGTGCCACCTCTGATCTGACTCTGTTTAAATCCAGACTGAAGACCCACTTGTTCAAAAAAGCTTTTAGTGTGTAACTTTTATTACTTTTGGTATTTTAGCTTTTTTATTTTCATTGCCTCCTTTTATTGCTGTTGCTTTTATTCTTCTTTCACTGATTTATTGTACCGGTTTTTATATTTTCTGTCCTGTTAAGTACCTTGGTCAATGCAAGGCATTGTAGGAAGGTGCTATACAAATAAAGTTTATTATTATTATTATTATTATTATTATTGAAAATGCTGCAATTTTCTATACTTCTGTACAAGACTGAAAATTATTTAACCCTGTTCCCATCCTGAGGGAACGAATACTCATTCACTTACAAATATTGGTCCATTAGTTTGAATGAAGGACCAAACAAGAACAACAAACATGTCTGTTAGCTCCAGAGATGAGGAAATGAGAGCTGCTCTGCAAAATGAGAGCAGTGTGTATTAAATGATGTCACGTTGGATTTGGGAAGAAGTCCTGAGGTAGAATAAAGTCATATTTGATACTGCACCACACAAAATTAACAATGTGGCTTTTAGTGAATCCCATTGCCTTGCAATTTTTTTAGATCAAATATATTAAATAGTCTTTATAAGCTTTGCCTTGTTTTATGATGTAGCTTTCTCTGTTCTGAATACATCTGAGTGTCTCATCCATATGCAGAGTTGGAAAACAGCAAATGACATTTACTTGTGTTGCTGTATTTAAGTATAAGTTTTGTTGTTGTGACCTGGTGGTGGATTGAACCCAATGTGCAGTCAGACAGTCAGGGAACTCAAAGGTAAAAGAATGATAATATTTATTTATATTATTATTTATTTATATTTATCAATCCATCCATCCATTTTCTTCTGCTTATCTGGTGTTGGGTCGCATGTGTAGCAGCCTAAGTAGGGAGGCCCAGACTTCCCTCTCTATAGCCACTTGGGCCAGCTCCTCCAGGGGAATCCCGAGGCGTTTCCAGGCCAGCCGAGAAACATAGTCCTTCCAGCGTGTCCTGGGTCTTCCTCTGGGTCTCCTCCCAGTGGGACCTGTCTGGAACTCCTCACCAGGGAGGCGTCCAGGAGGCATCCTAACCAAATGCCTGAGCCACCTCAACTGGCTCCTCTCGACGTGAAGAAACAGCGGCTCTACTCTGAGTCCCTCCCCTATGACCAAGCTTATCACCCTATCTCTAAGGGAGAGTCCAGACACCCTGTAGAGAAAACTCATTTCATCCGCTTGTATCTGTGATATTCTTTCAGTCAAAACACAACACTCATGACCATAGGTGAGGTTAGGAAGGTAGATCGACCAATAAATAGAGAGCTTCGCCTTTTCACTCAACTCTCTCTTCATCAGAACAGACCGGTACAGTGCCCACATCACTGCAGATGCTGCACCTATCAATCTCTTGTTCCATTTTTGCCCCATTCGTGAGCAAAAGCCCAAGATACTTAAAACTCCTCCACTTGGGGCAGGACCTCCTCCCCAACCCAGAGAAGACACTTTTCCAACTCAAGACTATGGCCTAAGATTTGGAGGAACTGATCCTCATCCTGGTCGCTTCACACTCGACTGCGAACTCCTCCAATGAAAGCTGTAGATCACGACCTGATGAAGCCAATAGGACCACATCATCTGCAAAAAGCAGTGATGCGATCCTAAGAATACCAAAACGGATCCCCTCCACACCATGGCTGCACCTAGAAATTTTATTCATAAAAGTTATGAACAGAATCAGTGACAAAGGGTAACCTTGGCCGAGTCCAACTTTCATTGGGAATGAGCCCGACTTATTGCCGGCAATGCGGACCAAGCTCTGACACCGGTCACACAGGGACCTAACAGCCTATATCAAATTCATTCAACCTTTAAATGGCCTGGTACCCCATACTCCCGGAGTACCACCCACAAGGTTCCCCGAGGGATGCAGTTGAACACCTTCTTCTCCAAGTCCACAAAGCACATGTAGACTGATTGGGCAAACTCCCATGCACCCTCCAGGACCCTGCTGAGGGTGTAGAGCTGGTCCAGTGTTCCACAACCAGGACAAAAATCACACTGCTCCTTCTGAATCTGAGGTTAAACTATTATGTTGTGAGGCTCAGAGTGTCTTCTTTGGGTTTAACTCACACAATGTTAAGACAGAATTCACAGAGTTTAGTGTAATACATGTGCTCTCCATTCAAGAAATTCCTTATTACAGCCTCCAATACCTGAACGGTATCGGATCGAAAAAGTATCGGTATCGGTCAATACCCAGATTTAAATATCGGATTGGATTGGAAGTAAGAAATGTGGATCGGTGCATCCCTAGTTTCTTCATTGGAAGACATGCTGGTGGGATTTAAAAAATCTTCAATGTACTCTGTCCACCAACCCACAACATCCTGAGTTGAGGCCAGCAGCACACCATCCCCAATATAAACAGTGTTGGTGGTGTTCCCTCTTGTTCATTGGTGTGAACCCCAATGTACAGGCACCAAGATGGGGGGCAACAAGTATGCTCACTCCTGCTCAACGGATCTCACCAGTGGCAACGCCAGAGTGGAAGAGTGTCCAACCCCTCTCAAGGAAACTGGTTCCAAAGCCAGAGCCGTGCGTCGAGGTGAGTCTGACTATTTCTAGCTGAAACCTCTCAACCTCACACACCAGCTCAGGATCCTTCCCCACCAGAGAGGTGACATTCCACATCCTGAGAGCCAGCTTCTGTAGACGAGGATCAGACCGCCAAGGTCCCCGCCTTCTGCTACCACCCATCCCACATTGCACCCCACCCCTTTGGCCAGTCCCACAGATGATGATCCCATGGAAAGGGGGACCCATGTCTCCTCTTCGGGCTGTGCCCTACCAGGCTCCATGGGTGAAAGCCTGGCCACCAGGCGCTCGCCAACGTGCCCCACCTCCAGGCCCGGCTCCAGAGTGGGGCCCTGGTGACCCGCATCCGGGCAAGGGAACATTGTTTCCATTTGTTCTGTTCATCTTTGGGCTGCACTTTGTCTGGTCCCTCACCTAGGACCCGTTCCTCACCTTACTATGTTCCATTGTGCGTAAAACATGCTTTATTTTGAAATTTGCACATCATTGCATTCTATTTTTATTTACATTTTACATATCTCATCATATCTATGTTTTTTTGAATTGAGGTTGTAGATGGAGGATCAGGTTTTTTAAGTAATGTTAATGGTGTGCAACATGTTCAAAAAAAATAAATAATTAAATGGCTATTAATCTAAATCGCAACTCATTGTTTACCTTGACAGTGCATTACATCTCCTAATGATTTATTTTGATTGCAGCATTTTTGTAGAAAGATAGTTTTCAATGTCAGACTGAGGTTGGATTAGTTAAGAAAACAACCAAATTAAATCTTAAAACTACAACTGGAGGCTCAGCCTTTACAAAGTAGTATGATACAATTATAATAACTTTTTGGAAAGTCTTGTCAAAGTCCATCATAATCTACAAGTTCCTGATTGCCAGAACGACCATGGCTATGCTGCCGAAAATGCCTTTGTGCTTGTAGTTCCAGTTTGGGGAGGAAGTGGTCTGCAGCATGCCTGAGGGGGCTTCCAAGAGGCTCTTGAAGGCTTGTGGCAGGATGCCTCACAAATCCAATTAGGAAGAGTCGGGACCGGACCTGGACTTTGAACTGCTGGCTGTCAGTCAGAATAGGAGGGAGGTGGTGTCCAGTTACTGCAGATAAGGTGGAAAGTAGGAGTCAGAGTGAATTCATGGGTATTGTGCTGTAAATGTTTCTCTGTACACATAAGGACACATGCTTTCAGTGTCACTGTGGGAAAACTGCAGATCACGTTTCTACTCAGAAAA
>JBBPBX010061284.1:0-10283 GCA_038048925.1 Garcialebias charrua | reverse complement strand
TATATATGCATGCATGCAAACAAAACTTGATGACTTGATTTTTCAAGATGCAAAGAGAATGCCAAGAAAAAGAAAACAAAGGGGAAAATCTGCTTTCATAAGTTCATCTTCAGAAATATTTGCCAGAAATGCCCTGAAGAATTGTGTTTATTTTAATTAAAACATGATAAAAGTAAATGAATCTGATCTACTGTTATCAACAGTCATTAGATGGAGTGTCAGCTACTACATGTGTATCATGAGTTCTTTTAATTGAATAGACTAATTAAAATTGTGTTTAGCAGAATAAGATATCCAATGCTAATGAGAATGCCTCAAATGGCTCAATTAAATCAAATCAACAGTGTCAATCTCTCTTTGGCATTTACCTACATCTTCTGAGAACAAATATCTCAATTCTTTCATCCTTATGGGCTTCATGGATATAATTAACAACGTGTTTTCCATTAGTGCTGAGCATGCAAACTAAAGCAATTTTTCAAAGTCAGCTTGAAAGCATTTGCAGTCAAGATGTTTCACCATGGTGATGTGAATTATGGACTTTATGGCCCACATTAGCTCAGCTGACACAGCCAACTCATATGGCGACAGCTACAACAAATTTACTTGTGGGTCTTTCACTTGAGAGCACTTGGAAGAACTTGTGATCTCTCATAAACACACATACAAACACACACCATCACCTTCATCATGCTCAAAGCCTTCAGATCTGCAGCACTGACAAGCCAAGAGGCACGTCCAAACAGAGGTGTTTCTACTTCTCTAATTAATAAACAGCACAGCTTCAAGGTTGTGGGTTTGTCATGGACCTGCCCACACTAAAGAGGAGCATGAGTGAATTCCCAGTTTGCATGGTTTCACATGGCCACACAGCCTGGGAATACATTATTCCAGTGTACAACACCACATATTATCACAAGATAGCAATGTTTTGGATTTATCTAAAAGACACACAGTGGTGTGGAAAAAGGTCTCGAGTCATTTTACTTTAAAGGCGCCAGACTTCTTATCTTTAAAAATATTCTTCATCAGTAGTTTGCCAGGCTTTCGGATGGTTTTTCACAATTTTTGTTTAGACTTGTTGCTTTATCTCTCATTTTCAGTGTAGTGCTTGATCATATTCTGTGAAATATTATTATTTTTGTATTTATTTATTGTCCACATGATGCTGACGTGACAATTATAAGCATAAAAGTTCAAGTAATATGCCATGGTTGTTTCAACATAAAGCAAATCATTCTCAATTTAATACATACACACACTTGGCTCTAAGCACAATTTGTTCAACTTTGTTTAGTCAAATCTGTAAATAAATACTAGAGATACTTTTGTAGTTTTACATCATAGTTACACAAATGCAATGGGTTAGCACCAACAAAGTGCATCTCAAAAAGCTAGCAGTAAATTTGACCTACAGCTGATGATCAATAGAATAATGAGTCTGTCAGGTTCTTGATGGATGGCTTCTACTTTCATCAGACTTGATTGGTAAATACTGCATTTTAAAACTTTATATGTCTTCTTCTATCCTCCACTTGACCATATAGCTCATTGTTTTATTCACACTCAACGAACGATCATGAGAAAAAAACATGGACACATTTTTTTTACATAAATTTCTGTTTCACATTGTCATGATCCATGTGTTTCAGTTATTTATTACAATGTTCCATGAGTTCATTTTTTAGATTTACAGTAGTCCCTCGCTACTTCGCAGTTTGACTTTCACGTACTCGCTTTTTCGCGGCTTTTCAATGATTGTCAACTTTAATGTTAATCATGTGATTGGGATGTGGTTTTCACAAAAAAGAAAAAAGAAACTTCAGACAGGCACTGCCATTTTGTAGTTTTCTTTCTATATGCCTACAGATGTCAGTCAAAATAACTACACTACCCAGAAGCCAACAGTGCTTCTGGATTCTACTTTCTGCCAAAATGGAATGATTGTTGTGCAACGCGAATCTACTCCCTCCATGAAGCTCACAGAACTGGGGCAGAAAAGTCACAAATAATCCTGAAGCTTCTTGAAGCTCAGTTATTCACGTGCACATCAACCTGGACTGGGCGGCGGGCTTCGTCGCTGCAGGGCAGGTCTGCCGAACCGGAACCGAGCCCGACCGGAACCAAGCTGCTGTTCTGCAGAGCTGGTGAGTAAAATTTTGCATTACTGTACAGTACATATATGTATGTTGTGTCACGTTCAGCGGCCCCGCTGACCCATTGGCCCCTGACCCATTACGTTCAGCGGCCCCGCTGACCCATTGGCCCCTGACCCATTAGGCCCCGCTGACCCTTTAGGCCCCTGTCACGTTTTAGCGGCCCCTCTGACCCATTGGCCCCTGACCCATTAGGCCCCGCTGGGTCCCGCTGACCCTTTAGGCCCCGCTGACCCTTTAGGCCCCGCTGACCCTTTAGGCCCCTGACCCATTAGGCCCCGCTGACCCATTAGGCCCCGCTGACCCATTAGGCCCTGCTGACCCTTTAGGCCCTGCTGACCCTTTAGGCCCGCTGACCCATTAGGCCCCGCTGACCCTTTAGGCCCCTGACCCTTTAGGCCCCGCTGGCTGATCCCTTAGCCTGACCTTCCTCCTTTAGCCTGACCCTCTCCCTTTATGCCTGACCCTCTCCCTTTATGCCTGTCACCCTTCCTCTGCCCCTGACTTCCTTCTGTCACATTTCTTGCCCCTTCTGTCCACTGTCCAATTTAGTTCAGCCTGTCTCTCCTCTGCCATATTCTTCTGTCCAGTCCTTTTTTAGGCATTAATCCAGTAATGCCTGTCACCCTTCCTTTGCTCCTGTTTCTTCTGCCCTACCAATTTGTGTTCTGTGCTTTGTGTGAATGTTTCTTGTTTTTACTTTGTTTCTGTCCTTCTGCTCATTTCTACTTGTTCCTTCTGCTCATGCCCTGCCCTCCTGTCAATCAACAGTTCACCACACCCCCTCAGCCTTAGCAATCACTTTCATTCCTTACACCTGTTCTGCCCTGCATTTAGTCTCCTGTGATCCCCTTCCAACCTGCTCAGTCATTGTTGTTGAATCTTTGGTTCCAGCTCTGGTCACAGACATCACGGTCCTCTGTTTTTGCCTGCCTGCCTAAAGTCTTTGTTTGAAAGTTTTGCCGCCACGCCGGCTTTTTGTTTTGTGTTTGTTTAAAAATAAATAAGTTTTAGTTTGAACATTCTCCTGCTTCATCATCTTGCCTACATTTTGGGTTCACACCAAACGGATCGTGACATGTTGTTAAAATTGTGTATGTTTAAGAGGTTACAACATTGCTAGCCTAGCCCTCGCCTTCCTACACAGCTCTTCTCAATTCTCATTTCCCTTCACTGCTCCATCTGGGACTTCTCCCATAGACAATGATTTCTCCGGTAGATTTTTGACCGGACCAATCAGAGAACAGAAGGGGCGGAGTTTTTGGCCCCTAACCCACGCCCCCACCTGTCCCAGCGCGCAGCCAGCGAGCATTCGCATGTTCTCATTCAAAGCGATGCAAAGCGATGCAGGACTGTTTTATATGTGACACAAATGTATTAATTTCCCCTTCTTAATCCCTTATCTGGAGTTTTCTTTTTTTTTTTTGTTGCCAAAAGTCAAGTGATCGCTCCCTCCTCCCTCCTCCTCCTCCTCCTCCTCTCCCTCCGCTGAATGAAGAAATGCCTCAGGTTGTCACGAGAGAATTAAACTCGGGTTTTACGTTGCTGCCAGAGTCCTTGCAGATTTTCTGGTCTTCTGGATCAGCGATCCATGGTTTTATTTTATTTTTTTTAGAACGTTTTATTAACATAACACAGAATATGCAGTGGCAGCGAGAGTCGTGTGGAGGAGGCACAGCAGGAGGCGGAGCTGATGATGATCTCAAGTTCACCAGAGCATGGGAAGCAGACCATATATGGCTCTGAGGGGGAGGGAGCAGAATGCTTTCCCTGTTCAAATTTTTTCTAAGATCCAATGATTTTGTTCCTCAGCAGAGGCCACGCCTCCAGCAAGAATCGGTTCTCCATGGAGAAAGTCCAGACCCTAGTACGAAGCGAAGTGAAGGACAAGGGTCTGGTTTTAACCAGGCTACAACATTGCAAGAATGTGGGAAGGGTTTATAAAGTCTTAAAATATATAAAAATACTAAAATATATATATAGCATTCCTACTTTGCAGTTTTTCACCTTTCACAGGTGTGGAACCTAATCTCCACAATAATCGAGGGATTACTGTAATCCCTTCATGGTTTATGTTTTATTTCTCTGTGCTTTGGTTGTTTGTACTTGAGTTCTGTTGTTTTACCAGTCATCAGTTCAGCTTGTGCATTTCAATCTGGCCTGCCCTCTCTTACCTATTCCTGTTTTGGCATTTAGCACAGTGTCCAATCACTTCATCAGCCCAGTCCTTTAAAGTATGTCTTTCTTCACATTTCGATTGTTGGTATGGTATCCATGTCTCAGCTCTGGTCATTCCAGTGTTAAATCATTGTTCGTCCTGAGATGCTGTAAGGTTTTTGTTGCCACATCAGCTCTTTGGTTTCTTTATGAATAAATGCCTTTTTTTTTTTCAGGTTCCTTGTGTAGTCTCTTCAGTCTGGGTCCAAACGTAAACCGAATGTGATACACAACATTGTATAATAATAAATAAATAAATAAATAATATTATTTTACTACACTATGACTATTTTGACTACACTATTATATACTAAACTATATATTACACTATTTGACTTGTTTGTTTTGGTCTATAAATTGTTTTAGTGTTTAAGGTTCTCTCTTTAACCACATATCATCATTCAACCACACTGTTTTAATAGCTGCTGAATTTCTATTTGGCTTCTTTGGCTTCTCGTGTTATGATCTTTGTGTCAGCTTATTCTTAAGTAATACAAAATCTGCTTTCCACTTAGGGTTTCAAATTTCTGCTCACTACACACTGCAGCCTAGGTTAAATACTGCACACTCAAAATGAGGTTTGGATTGAAAATGTAGACAGAAAACTCAAAATATTTTACACAGAAAATACCACAGGTCTGTCATCGAAAACAGCGCTTCAGTTCCGTTCATATTTTTCAGCTCAAACCATAACCCTAACACATATTTGTACAGAATCTGTCTGCTGCAAAGCTATTATGACTGTTTTTTCTTTTTCCTGCTATGTGTGTTGCATGATTTTGCATTAAAAAATGCAGATAATTTTACAGTATATTAGTTTAAAAGACTTTGCCTCAACCCACTGATGAACTGGTAACCTGAATCTTTCCTCACTTGCATTATCAGTTGGATGTGCCTCCTGCAACCTCGAGCAGAATGATAGGGTTAAAAAAAATGGCGTGATGCTTGGAGGAATGGAAATTTTACTTTACGTCACAATTTATTAGGTCCACTGGGTTAGCATACGGATAACATTAAATTATTTAAATGAGGCAAATACGTTGTATTTTGGGTTATGATTGGCTGCAAAGTGTTTCAATTGACTTTCAGATGCTTTATCTGCCCAGTGTAGTTAATTAACTTTTTACTTATTGTCTAAAATGTATCAGAAAAAATTACCATTCATATATATTATAATCAGTCCTCATTACGGCATATTTTATAATCAGTATTGACATTTGCATGGAAGCAAAACATTTCATTGCCCTTATCCTGGTATTTGCTCCTTATCCCAGCAAATTAAATGTAATGACTTTCTCCCTCAGGCAACAGGCAGTAGAACATCCAGAGAAGGCTGTTGGAGCTGGCTAATGGCACCAACATTAAAAACAGCCAGCATCTGGCCCCTGTGCATGGACACATGTCTGAGTTTCCCTCCAGTCTCACCAGCAGCGCCTCGGGCTCTTGGACTAACAGTGAATATGTTAAAGGTGCTGACAAAGTCAGTGTTAACAAAAACTGACCAGACTTTTCCTCAGTTCTGTCCAGTGATGAGTCGGCTTTTACTTGAGAACAAAAATGGCAATTTATTCCAGATAGCAGTAGAGATCTTATGTCTTGGTGCGTTTGTTTGTGTGTATTTTTTAATTTTTTTAATAGTTGGATGAGGATGGGTCGAGATGGTGGGCCAAGATGGTGTAGAGGCAAGGGCAGCCGGCTCAGGACCGGAAGGTCCGGGGTTTGATCCCCAGTCACTGCATACCTCGTGTCCCTGGGCAAGACACTTAACCCAGAGTTGCTCCCAGTAGGACTGGATGGTGCCTTGCATGGCAGTCTACCGCTACCGGTGTATGAATGTGTATATGAATGGGTGGATGGCTGCTACTGTGAAGCGCTTTGGGGCTCCTCATAGGGGGATGGAAAGTGCTATATACATACCGTATTTTCTGGTGTATAGGTCGCACCTTTTTATGTTTTTTTTTCAAGACCTGCGACCTATACTCAGGTGCAACCTATATATGGCTTGTTATCACTTTCGGTGAAACACATTTTTAAATCCAGCTCATTTCACAATTACGTTCATTTATTAAGGAAAAGTTCAGCTCAGACATATATTTGCTATAATTTTTATCAAACAAATAATTGTTTTTAAGTGTTAATCTTCTTAAAAGCCTTGCTGTGCGCTCCTGTGGCAGACATTTGCAGCAGAGCTAAACGTAGGTGCGACCTATACACCAGTGCGACCTATCTAGGGATTTTTCCAATCTATTGGTGATAATTGGACAATGCGACCTATGCACAGGTGTGACCTATACACCAGAAAATACTGTAAGCTCCATTTACCATTTACCATAATAGAGTGAAATTTTATAAAAATGCACTATACAAATGCAAATTGCCTTGTAAAGTCTTATTGTATTGTATTATAAACTGGAGGTTTCATTTCATTAAAGAGCAACTAAACCCCGTCTAAAAACGTGTTTACGGTGACCCCTATGGGGTTGAACAGAGGAATTGCACCTTAATTTTCTTATTGGTCAAGGACGTTCACTCTGACGTGTCTTGTACACTCTGACATCACAAAGGTGGTTCAAGCAGAGCCAATCCCCTGCAGAGATGAGAAGGTCCTGCAGCATTCATACCTTATACTGTATCTGTTTTCTTGTTGCTGTGTTCATCTGTGACCATCTGCTCATACAAACTCATGTTCGTGCTGCTGTTTATTCCCACTATATTAGGCTTAGTGTATTACTAGTTGATGTTTTTCTTAGTTAGTTCTAGATGTTATTACTGTTTTTCTCTTTCATTTGTTGTTGGATGTAACTGGGACCTCGTGTACATAATCTCGTTTTCATCACATGTACCACATGCGGTGCAAATGACAATAAAGACTCTCTCTCTCTCTCTCTCTCTTATATGGAAGTGCCACATTTCACTCCTGACAAGCGGTTTTATTTTTCATTTTTCCCCCCATTTTTTTAAGCCTTTGGTTTTGGATGGAATGGGTGGAATAAATACATCTACATGTTTATCCTTTGTTGTTGCTTGGTGTATGTTGTTGGCTAGAGGTTTAATTTGTTTTAGGTTATTGCTGGTGGAGGCGTGAACAAAAGCACAACTCTACCTCCACCCCTCCTTGTCTCTCGACACGCATTTTGAGGGTGATTTTGAATCTGCTTAGGGGGAGGAGGTACCTTCTCAGCCTGTGTTTAGTTGCTCTTTAAGGACTGTCAACGTCAGTACCAGACCATTGTTAAAGAGGCCAAAAAACAATACTTGTCAAACATTATTGTGTCCAATCACAACCTTTTTAAAACTATTGACTCTGTCCTGAAGGCCCCACAACCTGGCTGCCTGGAAACCTCTACAGAACTCTGTAATGACTTCCTGCAGTTTTTATAAATAAGGTTGTTACCACAAGGGCCCTTATTTCAGCCCCTGCTTTTGACCCCTCTTGCTTGGTCCCCTGCCTGGCTGTGTTCGATAGATTTGAACCAGTGACACTGACCCTTTTAGAGGATGTGGTCGGCCATATTAAGCCCTCGTGACCTTGTCCCCTCGTCTTTTAAAATATTTTTTTCCAGCATCAGGCAGGTGATCCTTAATGTTATTAATGGCAGTCTGTCCTCAGGTGTTGTCCCAATAAGTTTTAAACATGTGGTGGTGCAGCCCCTACTTACAAAGCCTAGCTTAGACCAAAACTTTCTTGGCTAATTTTAGGTCAATTTCCAAGCTGCCTTATATTTCAAACATTTTAGAAAAAATTGTGTATTCACAGGTGAAATGTTTTCTGGATGAGCACAATTTCCTGGAGGTTTTTCAGTCTGGTTTCAAAACTCACAACAGTACAGAATCAGCTCTAGTCAGAGTTTTTAATGACATTCTTATGGCCAATGATTCTGGTGAACATGTGGTTCTTGTCCTGCTCGACCTAACTGCTGCCTTACTGTGGACCATAACATTTTAATATCACGTTTACAGCACCAAGTGGGTATCTGTGGTACTGCACTGAGCTGGTTTAGGTCCTATCTGGCAGACAGAACCATGTCTCTGAACATAGCTGGTTCTGAATCCTCCACTGCTTCTCTGTGTTTTGGGGTTCCACAGGGCTCTATTTTAGGTCCCTTGCTTTTCTCCCTTTACCTTCTTCCATTGGGATCAATCCTGAGAAAGCATGGGATATTTTTTCACTGTTACGCTGATGATAGTCAGATCTATATGCCACTAAAAAAGAAAGATGCCTCCTCAATCAGGCCACTTCTGTTGTGTCTTGAAGACATCAAAGCTTGGATGTCTTTAAACTTTTTAAATTTTAATGAAAAGAAAACAGAAGTGATGGTGTTTGGTCCTAGTGGCTCTTGTGAACCTTGCCCTGTTGATCTGGGCCCTCTGGCACCACATGTAAAGAAAACAGTTTCTAACTTGGGTTTTAAAATGGACAGTGATTTTAAATTAGATTCCCAGATTGGAGCGGTGGTCAAGACCAGTTTTTATCACCTCAGACAGCTGGCTAAGGTAAAGTCCATCCTTACACAGCAGCAGCTGGAAACAGTAATCCATGCCTTCATCACCTCTCGGCTGGATTACTGTAACGCTCTTTACCTTGGAGTCAGCCAGTCCTCCCTCAGACGTCTCCAGTTGGTCCAGAACGCTGCTGCTCGCTTCTAACTGGAGTTCATAAGAGGGAGCACATCACCCCCACTCTGGCTTCACTCCACTGGCTGCCTGTTCATTTTAGAGTTCATTTTAAGATTCTTTTATTTGTTTTTAAAAGTTTAAATGGTCTTGCTCCATCCTACCTCTCTGAGCTGCTTCACCCATACTCTCCTGCTCGGTGCCTCAGATCAGCTGATCAGCTGCTTCTGGAGGTGCCGAGGTCCAAACGGAGGCTCAGAGGAGACAGAGCTTTTTCTGTTGCTGCTCCAAAACTGTGGAACGATCTCCCTCTTCCCGTCAGACAAGCTCCTTCACTGTCCAGTTTTAAAACTCTTTTAAAAACACATTTTTACTCACTGGCTTTTAGCACAGACTGATTTTGTTCTGCACTGTTTTTATTGTTTTTATTGATCTTAATGTTTTAACAACTGTTTTATTTTTATGTGTTTAAATGTTCTTGATTTTATGTACAGCACTTTGTTGCAGCTGTGGTTGTTTTAAAGGGCTCTATAAATAAAGTATTATTATTATTATTATTATTATTATTATTATTATTATTATTATTATTATTATTATTATTATTATTATTATTATTATTATTATTATTGAAATTTACATGTGATATCTTGGATAAATTCTGCATTATTTATGACCGGAATTTACATTTAATTTCAAAGTACATTAACAAGATATAGATTTGTTTGGTTCTTAATTGTGTTTGGATTTAAGGGAGCAACACATGCAGCATATTTTATATGTTTGTTGACAAATCCTGTTTTTTCCAGCTGAGGCGACTGTCTAAGCTGAAGCCCATATTATCCAAAAATAACCTGGATAGAATAATATGCCATTAATAACATTAACATTTATTACATCTAGGCTTGATTACTGCAATTCAGTCATGTTTGGTAGCAGTCAGACCACCATTGCACAATTACAACTGGTCCAGAACGCAGCAGCCCGATTTTTAACCAGTACAGGCAAAAGAGAGCACATTACACCAGTCTTGGCCTCCCTGCACTGGCTACCGGTTCATCTCCGAATCCAGTTCAAAATTATTCTGTTCGTCTACAAATCGCTGAACAGTCTCGCCCCCACCTATCTCTCTGATTTGCTACAACCGTATGTCCCACCACGTGCTCTGAGGTCAGCAGACTAGTTACTTCTCACAGTTCCAGGAACTCGTCTTAAATGCAGAGGTGACAGGGCGTTCTCTGTAGCAGGACCAAGACTCTGGAACGAGTTACCTCTGCTCGTCAGACAGGCCCCCTCCCT
>JBBPBX010061282.1:0-21173 GCA_038048925.1 Garcialebias charrua | reverse complement strand
TCTTATTTTTTGTGAGCTGAGGGTGAATTTACTAAGACGTCACTGCTGTGAAATGTCAACCAACTACTGATCATCATACAATCATACAGTTTTAAAATAGTCCTTTAACTCTTCTCAGATTGATGGTTATCAATAATTGCTTCAACAAGGACATTGCATAAGTCTTTTCTTCTTGGCATTTTGCTAACACACACAACTGCCCCGCCCGCACACACATCTGAAAGCGCCAGACCAATAACGCTCAAAGTCTTCTGCCTTTGACACACAAAATAAAAGTTGCAGGGGTTCATGTCTCTGACTGACCGATACAAATAATGGTGATAGACCATCTGGACAGCATGTCGATTTAGTGGTTAGCACCGTTGCCTGGTCCTGCAGTCTGGGGTCTTTCTGTGAGAATGTTTGGGTTTTGTCTGGGCACTCCGGTTTCCTGCCACAGTTAAAAAACTTGCATGTTAGATCCAGGCCTTGCTTGCAAAAGATATTTGCAATCTCAATGGGATTTGTCTGGTGACATTTCATTCATTTAACCTTTATTTATACAGGTTAGTCTCATTGAGTGTCAAGGACTCATTTACAAGAGACCTATACATAAATAACAAAGAGACTTGTCATGGATGGATGGATGGATGGATGGATGGATGCTAAAACATGGACTTTCCCTTGACTTATAATAATAATTATTTTATTTAAAAGCGCCTTTCAGGACAACCCAAGGACTTCTTTACCTGAGGAATGTACAGCTGTTCATCCGCGTAAAAAGAGCAAATGTAAGTTGTTGCATGTTGTTGCAAAAGCAACATAAAATTCTGTTTTTACCAAACAAACTGTGAAGACCCAGGACAAAACTTCACAGGTGGTCATTCAGGGTTTCAGGTTGAGCCAGTTCCCACACAGGTCCCACAAGGGAATACATTGAATTATAGGCTGCCATCTAGTGGCAGAAGATATATTAGCGTTGATATGGAACATGGGTCTGCAACCTTTACAATCAAAGGAGCCATTTCTGCCCCTTTGTTCACTAAATTAAACGTGTTCGGAGCCACCTGCTACAACTGTGATTCTCAACTGGTGGCACACAGACCACTTTAAGTTTGTTGAAGGACACTTTTCTGGACAGATGGCGTGATTTTATAAAACTAAAAATATACTGTATCATGATTTTTAAAATTTCTTGATTTTTTTTACACTCTGAGACAAAATAAAAGGCGAGATTTTTGTAAAGAAGGAAAAAATAATGTAGTTTTTGCCTAGTTTCTAAAAACTAAAACAATAAACTATGCATTCTTATGTGATTTTTTTTTATTGTAGAAAATTTGCATGTCTTACTTTGAAGAAATAAGGCATAATGTGAAAGTGAGTATGTTTTACCGGTACTCCTTGTAATATTTCTAGTATTCATATTTGCTAAATTAATCACATGAAAACTGTTAAAACCAGCCCTTTTAGTTGTTATAAAACCAATAAAATTCAGTTTTATTTCAGTTTTGGTCAAAGCTTGAAAGAGCCGCTGCAGAGGGACCAAAGAGCCACATGTGGCTCCAGAGCCGCAGGTTGCAGACCCCAGATCTAGAACATTCAGAAAGGTTCAGATGATGAACCCTTCTTCAAACGTTACAAAATAGGTAATTAAAAAAAATGTGAATTAGTTTTGAAACTAAACAACAATTGTTTCTGTACATGAACTCAAATGTTTTGGCACCCATGCATTTTAAACACTCAAAGGAGGTTAAATCCAGTCCCATCTGGATGAGCTTTACTTCTTTCAACCAGGCATTTGATAACTGGCTGAGAACCTGGAACCAGAGCAGAGTGAAAGTACTGTAATACTAAAGAAAAGATACCTCGAGGCTTTCAGTACTGGAACTCTGCAGGGCCACAACGTGGATTTCTGATGACATGTTTGATGAAACGTCTGGAAGAAGGTCAAGGTTATTCATTGTCATTCCCATTACACGTGGTACATAAGGTGGAATGAAATTGTGTACTCAAGGTCCCAGTTACATCCAACAACAGCAAAAATAGAAATGATAAAAAGAAACAGTAAGGATCTAAGACATAAACTAAGAAATATGCTAAACACTAATAGTGCAAAACAATACACTGAACAACAGCAGCACGTGTCACCAATCAAAACTGTAAAGTTTGCAGACGATACAGCGGTGGTTGGATGCATCAAAAAACAATGAGTCCATTTACAGGCAGGAGGTGGAACACCTGGAGAAGTAGTGCAGGAAGAACAACCTTCACATCAGTCCTCATCTGCTCACACAGACTCATGTTTGTGCTGCTGTTGTTTTGGCACATTGTTTTTGTACTGTTAGTGCTTAGTGTATTCTTGTGTATTCTTAGTTTAGTGAAAGTAGTACCGTATATTCTTAGTTCATGACTTGGATCTTACTAATGTTTTTCTTTACAATTTGCTTTTTTTTTTTTTGCGGGTCAAATCAGTTCTCCTCATCCTGAACATTTCATTGCACTGTCGACCTTGTGCTAACCTGCAGATGACAAGTAAACAACATAACATGAAGGTGCTGTTTGTAACCTGAGTGGAAATCTGTGATGAAAAAACGATCTGAAGTAAATAAGAGGATCAAAATCTGACGGTTTCACTGTAATAAGTTCCTTCTAAATTACTGAGTGTTTCAGTGAAACACTTCCCCCCACATGCCTGGAGGACAAATATTTATGTTCCACCTTTTAATTTTTTAATAATAAAAAGATACACATCTGAGCAGGACTAAAGCTATTTAAATAACATATCTCGTACGTCTTCCCTCAGAGTGAATCCGTTTACAAATGTAAGAACGTATCTAGATAAGCGTTGAAATATGATCCTCAGCGTACATTTTGGTGAATGGTGATATTTGCTCTGATTACAGTTTAACTTGTGTGTAAATGCAGCTCGGTGCAGAGGAAGCACAGGCCAGAATGTGATAAGAGCGGAAAGAAGTTGGTCGTTTGAGTGGAATGACCCAGTCTGAGAGCGTAGCTTGGATTCAGACCAATCTGTAGACTTTACCCTCTTCACAAATAAAAAAAAGTGCAATTTTGCAGCTTTTGACAGCACTCTGTGCAACAATAATCATGCCACGTGTTCATTAACACCAGGTCTTCAATCTGTTGGACGGCACAGTGCAACAACAGGAACGATATCACTTCATACTTTACATAATTCAACGATTTTATTCCAGCTCTATTCAAAATACATTGTATTGTCTCCTGCTGTCCTTTAGAAAACTAAAGACATGTTCATGTTTTTAGTTTTCTACATTTGCCTTATAATCTATCTGTTTTGCTACTTTTCAACTTTTTTTTACTTGTAAAAAAAAATCTGTATGCCTCTCTTATGATTGTCTATTGTTGTCACTGTTGTCATCATTCTATGGTGAAAACAGGTCTCTCTTGTAAATGAGTCCTCGAGGCTCAATGGGATTAACCTGCCTAAATAAAGGTTGAATGAATGAATGATATTCAGATTGAGGTCAATGGCGTTTTAAATGCTAATTAGCCTGGGGAGAAAAAAAATTACTGACAAGTTTGTCAAAATGTTTACAAATGACGTTGAAGATGGCTGCCATTTTGAATGGATTATAATGTTAACTGATGCACTGATGAAAAAAACAAAAAACGTGAAGTAACCATGATTTTCCAAAGTGGAATACCTCATGACTACAACACAAACAGAAACAAATAACATGGAAACTGTGCAAAATGTGTTTTACATGTTATTTAACAGTGTTTACCAAAAATATGTAATTTTCCACATGAAGTTCTTAATTTCTTATTCCAAATTCTCATGGGAAACATGTTTCATGCGTGTTTCACATCTAACATGTGTTCACATTGGAAAACATTTATTGTACATTCCGCCATATAAGTCGTATCAGTCCAACAATGTCTAATAAAGTGAAAAAAAAAAAACCACAAATAAAGCGCTTTGCCGTATGAGTCGCATCTATTATGCGTCACTGCTGACCACCTGGAAACGTGGGCCGAACCTGGATATGTGGGCCGGTGTGCCAAATATCAATTGGCTGCCAAATGGTGGCCCCGGGAGTGTTCATGGGAGGATTCAAGAATTTAGCAAGATTAACATTTAAAATCAATTATTTGTTTGCTCAACCTTATAGCAAGGACATGTCTCAGTTGAACTTTTCCTTAATAAATGCACTTTAATGGTCAAAACATGGCGAAATGAAACAGCTTTAACATGACACACCCACCCAGCCAGCAAGCCAAAATAATAACATAAACACCAATTTGTTTTATTTATTTATTTATTCATTCGACATTGCAGAATCTGTTGAATTCTTCGTCCGGGTAACTCTAGTGAAGAGTTGTGCCAACTTCCGAGAGAGATGAAGGACTGTCTCCTCCTCCTCTTCTTCCCCGGGGCTGTCATCGGACTCCTCTGCGTCAGTTCCAGCTCCGGCTCCGGCTCCAGCTCCAGCTATTCCAGCCTTCCTGAATCCTGACAGCAGCTGCATTTTTTCTAGTTGTTAGGGTACCGTATTTTCCGGACTATAGGTCGCACCGGAATATAGGTCGCACCTACGTCACCGCCGACGTAACCCGTCATCCACCGCTGACGTGACGCGTCACCGCTGAGTCAACCCGGAAATATGTGCCGAGTGTTTAGCTCTGTTGCAAATGTCTGCCACAGAAGCGCAAAGCAAGGCTTTTAAGAAGATTCATTCATTCATTCATTCATTCATTCATTCAACCTTTACGTTGAGTCACGGGGACTCATTTACAAGAGGGACCTGTCTCACTCACACCAAACAACCATCCACTCTCACACTCACACCTAGGGTCAATTTAGAGTCACCAATCAGCCTAACAAGCATGTTTTTTGGTCTGTGGGAGGAAACCGGAGTACCCGGAGGAAACCCACGCATGCACGGGGAGAACATGCAAACTCCACCCAGAAAGGCCCCGGACCGGGATTTGAACCGGCAACCTTCTCGCTGAGAGACAGCAGCTCTACCAGTTGTGCCACCGTGCTGCCCAGATTAACACGGTAAAAACAATTATTTGTTTGCTAAAAATGATAGCTGACATTATAGCACAAGAGTTAATGGTTTTTTAGCCAAGTGGTTTATTAGCTATTTGCTAAACTATACACGGAAATAAAACGGAAGCTAACACGAGACGAGTCCGTCTCTCAAAACACAAATAAAAAATCAAATGTTATCTCAAATGTTTCATCCAGGGCAACAGTTTGTAAATTAAAGCTATATAATTACACTCTGGCAGCAGAAAAAATATCCACCGAGTGGTTTCTGAGCTATTTATAACGTTATAAACAGAAATAAAATGAATGCTAACCGAGACGCTAACCGCTAATAAAATATATATTTTTTATCTCAAACATCTCATAAAGCTACTCACTTGTAAATGTCCATACAGTGATTACAAGTTTCAGGAAAATCTGCAGAGTGGTTCTTGACTTATCTTGAAAACAAACAGCTAACAAACACAGAGCTAACAGTTCTCACCTCCAGACCAGGAGGCCGGGCAGCGACAGAGAGTCAGTCCGAGCCGAGGAGGCTTTTTTTCGGACACATGAGCTGGAAACGGTCGGTGGACTCTCTGGAAGTGTCTCCCTAGTGGACAAAATTGGTACTGCACCATTTTCTGCCAAAATGAAAAACGATCACATCTGAGCCAAAAATGTGTCTAAAAATATGTGGGAAAATCCATAAATAGGTCTCACCTCTCTATAGGTCGCAGGGCATGCAAATTAGGCAAAAATCCGCAACCTATAGTTCGGAAAATACGGTAGTTTTTGTCTGTGTCGTCTCTTTCCGTTGTTACGGCTGGCTCAGGCCGAACACATTAAAGGGACACAAGACACAAGAAGGCAGAAGGTAAATTAAAAAGTTTTATTGAAAAACTGCCCGACAGGGTAAGATGGACCCCTGCACTCCTCCCTCCAAGTGCGGAGTGCACCGTCTTCTGGCACAGGGTCAAGGAAAAAGCAAAAACAGACAAAAGTTCAAACGAATGGTGGACAGAGTGAGTCAGCCAAAAATAATATAACGTCACCAGCGCAGGGCCAACCCATAAAAACAGGGCCGTCGAAGCCTGTCTGGTGACGGACTACCTAACCAAAAGGGGACTCTAGGAGTATAGTTTTAGCAGGTCGCTTTCGTAAATGAGCCCATGAGGTTCAAAAGATTTACCTGACTAAATAAAGGTTGAATGAATAAAGAAAAAACGATATAACTGCACTACCGATCTCACTCTGTCATTAGGCAAACAAAAAGACTCCAAACAGCTGGTCACCTCTCGACCAGCCACACAACCTCCTGGTTAAACCAAGCTAACCAAACCACACAGGTCAATCTCCCTCTTCTGAGCAGGATCTAAATGTCACCAATGCAGCCTACAGCCACCAAGTGCACCAAGCACAACAAAGCCAAAAATGAGCAACCACTCCTAAGTGTGTCAAGCA
Organism: Garcialebias charrua; assembly: GCA_038048925.1. NCBI lineage: Eukaryota > Metazoa > Chordata > Actinopteri > Cyprinodontiformes > Rivulidae > Garcialebias > Garcialebias charrua. The sequence continues at coordinate 14,713 of JBBPBX010061282.1, read as the reverse complement.
CAGTCAAACTTCACAAGCACAAATGAGCAGACACCTTCTAAGTGCATCTAGCACAGTCAGGACCAAACATGAGCAATCAGCTACTCACCAACAATCTTCTCAACAGAAGATCAACCTTCCTGACAGGGGCGGGCGGAGAACACCCCACAGTACCATACAGTACCCAAACAGCTCAGCAAAAGCAACCATACTCTGAGCTCACAACACTCCGCATCCAAGCACTCTCACTTTGAAGTATATATAGGCGTGGCACTCAGGTCCTTCTGACTGAACACACAAGCCTGATCATAATCAGACTAATTAACCAACAAAACAAGACTGCAGTCAACATACACAAAAACCTGTAGGTGTCAGCATGGGCAGCTTCCTCAGGATACATAACACCTCCACCACCAGTGTTTTGTATGGGGGTGATGTGGATGCCAGGTGAAAACATCTCACATCCGCACATGCAAAATAAATAGGACCCTAGAGAGTAACAATGTAGCGGTCACAACAGACAAACGGACTAAAAACATCATTAAAACTAGTCCGCCTAACCGCTAACATAATCAATATCATGTTATCTTAAAATGTTCTGAAGCCAAACAGGCGACGCTTGTCTAGGCTTACTCTGTAAGACTTATTTTTGTTAACAGACACCAAACCAACATCAACATCATGACCAAGGATGCCAGTGGGAGAGTGGATACTCTTCACAACAGCCAGAGGGAAACTGTCATTTTCTGCACCTGGCAGCTCCACCATGTCAGCTGCAACAGCACTGTTCCAAGCCATACTGTAAGCACAGTAGAGACAGTTAGACTCAGAATCATTTACAACATGTCCTATATAAGGCAGTAGCATTTTATCTCTCACAGACAGTAACATGTTGTGTTCTTCAGACCCATCTCTTGCTTTAGGTTGAGGCGACGGTCCCATGTCATCCACCACCACTTTCTCTTTGATTTCTGTAGTGGCAGAAACGGGACATAAAGGAGCAGGAGAATGTGTCACGTGTGGCTTCATCTCTCTTAGGCTCACTGGGACATCCTCTTCCTCAGAGCTAAATAAAAAACGTTCCCTCAGTTCAAAGTCATCCTCCTTTAGCTCTTCTAGGTCTATTATGTCCTCATCTGACTGAACTGGGGTTTGTTCAGTTTTAAGTTCAATGTCAGGTTTAGTTTCATGTTCAGTGTCAAACAATGAAAAACAGTCACTTAGAATGATGTCTTCTTCTTTCTTCTCATTCCCTTCTGGTCGATGCTCTTCAGGCGCCTCCTCCTGTTGAGGTGTGAAAGGCTCACCTGTTTGAGTGCTAGGCCCCGGTGTCGTCTTCACTTGACACGTAGGGAGACTTGAACATTGTTTTTCCCTTTGTTCAGCATGGAGCTCTAATTCCAGAAGACGCTTCTTCTCATGTAGAGCGGCTAGAATACTTTGACTTTTGACTTCTTGTTCTTTTAAGAACAATTGATGTTTAAGTTGTAGCTCTCTTCGGGCGACCTCGAACTGTTGTGAAATAAGTTCTTTTTCTCCCATTATTTTATCTTTGAGTTCCTTTTGTCTGAAAGCAGCTTCTTCTCTCAGACGCTCTTGATCATCAAGCTCAGGAAATATCCCAAGCTGGACCAATTCACATAGCAGTTCACTCTCCAGCCAATCTTTAGCAAATTTTCTAACGTCAATGTTAAAATGATCTGCTATACACAGATTTGTTTTTTTTTGTGCAGTCTGCAAAGACCTGCACAGTGGGTTGTTCAATGAAATTCTTTAAATCAAACACTATGGTTGTGAACAAAACAGCTAATTCAGTCAGCTCACCATCAAAACAGTCCACATAGACCACAGTGATCCAAAACACAAATGCCCTCTTTGTAATGTTCTTATTCTTAGTAAGAATAAAACATTGGGAAGAAGCCTCGTGCGTTAGCTTGATAACTTCTTTATTCAACTCTTCTTCTTCTACGTTCTGTACAGTATCTACATGCAGTAGCCTACAGCTCCCCTAGCGGTAGCTACAGTAATAACAGCTATCAGTACATCCCCTTTTCTGACAGGTTTTGAATAACTATTCAAACTCTTACAACACTGTCAAACTCTGATAGTATTAACACTCCTGACCTTGAACATGTTATTTATAATACACAATTCTGTTTCTTATCAAGAATGTTATTATTAATATTATTATTTTTTATCTTAACCAGTATGACCAAACTACTGCACAAATTCTATTTTACATTTCAACAAGCAAACAACATCTTTAACAAATTATTCTTTTTTCTTTTTACACAATAGTTCACAATTGTTCTATGAGCCTCTCTGGAGGTTTCCTAGGTCGGGAAGACCTTCTCAGTGTCTCTGTTGGTGAAAGAGGTTCACTCTGGTGTTCATCTGAACACTTGTCCATTTTCTGTCTCAACAGTAAACGAACTGGGTCCTACTTCATTTAGCACCGTTGCGTTTCTGTCCTTTTTCTTTCTTTCTCTGTGACGTTTGTCTTCAACCACATTTTCTTCTTTCTTTTCATCTCGGCTGCTTCCTTCTTCGCCTCTTTCTTTTTCTTCTTCTTCCTTTTCAAGTTTGCCTCCTCAATTTCAACCTGCGGTGTTTCTAACGTCACTCCGTTTTCCTTGACTTTAGCTTTCTTTTTGTTTTTCGTTTCCGTAACATCTGTAGTTACAGCGTTTCCCTTCTTCTTTTCTTCAACACATCCCTCAGTCTGCTTCTTCTTTTTGCTCACACTCTTGTCTTCCTCATCCATGTCACTGATGTCAAGTTTCCTCGTTTTCATCTTCTCGTCCTGCTCAACACTTTGATCCCAACATGTCTCTTGTTTCGCCACCATGTTCAGCTTTTTACTTTTTTCTTTTTCCACTTCTGTGGTGCAGTTTTGACTTTCAGGTTGAGACTTCTTCTTCTTTACAAGACTTCCTTCGTTGGTCTCCTCCTCCATCTTTGTTTCCTGTACAATTTTCTGCAACATTACATCTGATGCAGGGAGTGTGGCAGCCACCATGTTTACATGTGTTTCTGCATCCTCAGATACAGAGATGCCCAGCTTGTCACTGCTTGGTGCTGGTCTTTTGTCTTCTGCGACCACATTTACAGCTTTAACAGCGTCTGCTTTTGAAGACTGTGAGCTGGCATCTTCATCTTGTGACACCATTTTGATGTAAAATGTTTCACTTAATGCATAGTCAGCTGTGTCTTCCTGCACTGTGTGGATTTCTTGTCCTCTTTTCTTGGAGAAACACATTTTAGCATAATGGTTTAGTCCTTTGCATGTTGCACATTTTTTACCAAAGGCAGGACAATGGCCCTCATGCACGAACCGTTCGTACGCACAGATTTGTTCTTATACTGTGCGTACGAGTGATTTAGGATCATTTGTGGCATCCAACAATGTTTTCGTATCCTAGGATTTTTTTCAGATACGAACAAAATTTACGTGTGGTCCCGACCTGTCGTATATTTTACGAGGAGTCGGTCTGCTGTCATCCAGACGGCCTTTTCTCCACTAATAACTTTATATTTCGTTATTTAGAAAATATTTTGAGTTTAAAAACAATTAAATGCAACCACACATATTGGTTTAATTAAAGCGGCTTCAACACCCCCCCCACGTCCACCACCTTGCGCCACCCGCGCGTGGCCCCCCGCGCCACTCATGTCGACCACCGTGTGCCACGCAACGCGCCCCCACGCCACGCGCCCCCCCGCGCCACTCATGTCGACCACCGTGTGCCACGCAACGCGCCCCCCCCGCGCCACTCATGTCGACCACCGTGTGCCACGCAACGCGCCCCCCCACGCCACACGCGCCACTGTCGTGCCACCCCGTGCCACTGTCGGCACACACACACACACACACAGCGCCGCTGCAGAGACAGGGGAGAAAAAAGCGAAACCAGCTTATTCAGTTGTTTCATGTCATTTTTAATATAAACTGCCTGTTGACTGTGGGCGCTCACTGATGTCATCTGTATTCTGTGTGGGTCTGCGCTCAGATCCGGGGCTGACACTATGATCAAAGGCGAGTCAATTTTAATTCGCCAAACGCGTTTGTGTGTTTTCTGACGCATAAAAGCCGGAATGAATGGACACTTCCTGCTCGCGGTGGCAGGAAACTATATCCTTATATGGTGTTTTGAGGGGTGGGAATTATGTAAATAACCTCCCGCGGGCACGCGCAGGTGAGTAGAACAGGTGGGATCCATCAACTTTAACACTAGGAATACCACACATATGTACTTGTACATATTTTACATATAGCTCCCATGGGAGACTGTAAAATGACAGATTGAGGAATTTGCATTCATTAGGTGTGTGTGACCCCCTGGGGCTGAAGTCTTTTGTGTGCTCAAAACATCCCCCCAGTAGCAAAAACAAAACATCTCCCCATATTCCAACAACAACATTCCTTCTGCAGGTTCAAAGTGCAGCTTTTTACAACACAGACCAAACTTTTGGAGATGTTGATGACTCTTTGCAAATGTCAACGCTAGAAACTTCAGTTTATTTTATAGATATACGTTTTATACTTTTTATACTACTATGCAAAAACTCAGGACAGTATTACACTTTTATTATTTCATTTTATGCTTATGTTCATTGGGTGTTTGGTGTTTTAGGGGTGTTTGGTGTTTCAGTGTTGGTGTAAATTTTCATACTTTTATACTATTATGAAAAAACTCAGGACAGTGTTACACTTTTTTACTATTTTACTATTTTATGCTTATGTTTATTAAATGTTTTAGTGTTTAGTGTTTAGATGGTTACTGTTGCACCGAGGGACTGAGAGAAACGCAATTTCGGTCCTGTGTATGTCCTGTACATATTGCAGTTCTGACAATAAAGTTGACTTTGACTGCCTCTAAGCGAGCAGGTCCCCGGTTCAAATCCTGGTCCGGGGGCCTTTCTGGGTGGAGTTTGCATGTTCTCTCCGTGCATGCGTGGGTTTTCTCCGGGTGCTCCGGTTTCCTCCCACAGTCCAAAAACATGCATGTTAGGCTGATTGTTAACTCTAAATTGACCCTAGGTGTGAGTGAGACAGGTCCCTCTTGTAAATGAGTCCCCGTGGCTCAACGAGTCCAGCCTGTATAAATAAAGGTTGAATGAATGAATGAACAAACTGATATGGAGAGAACACAAATTCTGTAAGAATAAAAATACTAAATATCACCTATTCCACGGTCAAGGCGGGATTGCATTGGTCACTTTTATCTGAAGGCGGCGGGATTGTACAGGTGGTCCCCGACTTACGAGGACATCGACTTACAGGCCTTCGGCCTGGAAACCCTGCTATGGACCGTGTCGGTTCATAAGTTTCTCCGCGGAGACACATGCGCTTTATGTGAACGGCGGTTTTGTCAGGAAGGCATCTTTGTCCTTCCTGGACGAAGGACAAATGGTAAATGGATAAAAATACTAAATCTATTACAGTACTGTACAAAGTCAGAGACCCATTGAATGATAAAGCTCTGTATTTGTTGTATAACACAATCATTTTTCCACACTCAAAAGTATGAATGTTTACATGAAAACTGGAGTGAAACAACTTTATTCAATTTTATTTCACTCAGCATGTAGCTTGCAGATAGGCAGATAGGCAGCCGTGGCATAGTGGTAATGGCACTCGTCCACCGATCGGAAGGTTGGAGGTTCGAATCCCGTTTCCCCACACCATGTGTCGTTGTGTCCCTGGGCAAGACACTTAACCCCGAGTTTCTCCCGGTAGGACTGGATGGCGCCTTGCATGGCAGTCTGCCGCTACCGGTGTATGAATGTGTGTATGAATGGTTGGATGGTTGGTATTGTAAAGCGCTTTGGGGCCCCTCATAGGGGGCTGGAAAGCGCTATATAAATAAGCTCCATTTACCATTTGTCCTTCGTCCAGGAAGGACAAAGATGCCTTCCTGACAAAACCGCCGTTCACATAAAGCGCATGTGTCTCCGCGGAGAAACTTATGAACCGACACGGTCCATAGCAGGGTTTCCAGGCCGAAGGCCTGTAAGTCGATGTCCTCGTAAGTCGGGGACCACCTGTACAATCCCGCCGCCTTCAGATAAAAGTGACCAATGCAATCCCGCCTTGACCGTGGAATAGGTGATATTTAGTATTTTTATTCTTACAGAATTTGTGTTCTCTCCATATCAGTTTGTTCATTCATTCATTCAACCTTTATTTATACAGGCTGGACTCGTTGAGCCACGGGGACTCATTTACAAGAGGGACCTGTCTCACTCACACCTAGGGTCAATTTAGAGTTAACAATCAGCCTAACATGCATGTTTTTGGACTGTGGGAGGAAACCGGAGCACCCGGAGAAAACCCACGCATGCACGGAGAGAACATGCAAACTCCACCCAGAAAGGCCCCCGGACCAGGATTTGAACCGGGGACCTGCTCGCTTAGAGGCAGTCAAAGTCAACTTTATTGTCAGAACTGCAATATGTACAGGACATACACAGGACCGAAATTGCGTTTCTCTCAGTCCCTCGGTGCAACAGTAACCATCTAAACACTAAACACTAAAACATTTAATAAACATAAGCATAAAATAGTAAAATAGTAAAAAAGTGTAACACTGTCCTGAGTTTTTTCATAATAGTATAAAAGTATGAAAATTTACACCAACACTGAAACACCAAACACCCCTAAAACACCAAACACCCAATGAACATAAGCATAAAATGAAATAATAAAAGTGTAATACTGTCCTGAGTTTTTGCATAGTAGTATAAAAAGTATAAAACGTATATCTATAAAATAAACTGAAGTTTCTAGCGTTGACATTTGCAAAGAGTCATCAACATCTCCAAAAGTTTGGTCTGTGTTGTAAAAAGCTGCACTTTGAACCTGCAGAAGGAATGTTGTTGTTGGAATATGGGGGAGATGTTTTGTTTTTGCTACTGGGGGGATGTTTTGAGCACACAAAAGACTTCAGCCCCAGGGGGTCACACACACCTAATTGAATGCAAATCCCTCAATCTGTAATTTGACAGGCTTTGGTAAGTGTAGTACTCATCTGAATATTCTGGTATTCCTAGTGTTAAGCAGCCCGTTTGCACGCTTTTCCTCATGATAGAAGACTTTGTTGGATCTGACGTGGCATGTTCGTACGAACGCTTCGTACGAACACAGGTAGGAGAAATTTAGGATTAGAATACGAACATTTTCGTGCATGAGGGCCATTGGGCCTCATGCACAAACCGTTCGTACGCACAGATATGTGCTTATCCTGTGCGTACGAGTGATTAAGGATCATATGTGTCATCCAACAATGTTTTCGTATCCTACGAATTTATTCAGATACGAACAGAATTTACGAGTGGTCCGGAGCTGTCGTATAATTTAGGAGCGTCAGTCTGCTGTCATCCAGACGGATCTTCTCCACGAATAACTTCATATGTCGTTATTTAGAAAATATTTAGAGTTTAAAAAAATCACGCACCATAATTATTCTTGACAATAGGTTATTCTGTTTGAATTAGAATTATAATTTTAAGTTTAATTTGTCTGGTGTGTCGCGCAGGCTTCAGTGAGTCGTGCGCTCCTTGGTCATCAAAGCCGCTCCTCATATTAACACCCAGGTACATAAAATCCCCATACACCGCCGCAGAACAAGTACGAATTAAGACTGATCTTGTGTCAAACACCATCGGAGCAATAGATTATTATATCTGATTCGAAATATAACCTGCAGAATGTGGTGGTTGCGCGCTGACCAGGAGGTGCGCGCATCATTTGTGCTGCAAAACATGTTGGCACGCGTCTTGCAGCGTGGCATTTACAGTATTGTCCATCCATCTCGCAGACTGATCTCTTCCTGTCCGTGCTGCGGCGAGACGTTTGTTTGAAGCCATTTTCAGATCAAACCATTTATTCTTGATTTCTGATACTGTACGACCCACGGGACACACAGCATGCACTACAATATTAATATGAAGTTAACTGTAGTTTCGAGACATTTTAAAATGCTTCTGTTCAAAAACACATCCGACACTTGCGGGGGGTTGGGGGGTAGCGGTGCGCTCTTCTGAATAAGTGAAACTATAATGTAACACAGTACACTAAAATTAGAGATATTTGACCATCCGACACTTGCGGGGGGGGGGGGGGGTAGCGGTGCGCCACAGCTCTTCTGAATAAGTGAAACTACACAGTTGTTTACAAACTTTACACTAACATTAAAGATATTTGACCATCCGACACCTGCAGGGGGGGGGGGGTAGCCACAGCGCGACTGAGAGCAGATCTCCGAACGCGTGAAGTTCCTCATTTTACTTCATGTGTTTGAATGAATGGACACTTCCTGCTGTCAGAAGGCAGGAAGCGTGGCCTTATATGGTGTTTTGAGGGGTGGAAATTATGTAAATTACATTCACGCGAGCACGCGCAGGTGAGTAGAACAGGTGGAATTCATCACCTTTAAGCAGCCCGTTTACACGCTTTTCCTGTGGATAGAAGACTTTGTTGGTTCTGACGTGGCATGTTCGTACGAACGCTTCGTACGAACAAAAGTAGGAGAAATTCAGGATAAAAATAAGAACATTTTCGTGCATGAGGGCCATTGTCTTTGTCTGTGTTTTTCACCACATCTTTTGCAACTGTAAATTTCTTCATTATTGTCTTTGCTTTTCATGTCATCATTTTTAAATTTGTTCCAAGATGTTCTTTTCATCACTGCATTGACAGACTCATCTTCTTGATGTGCTGTTCTTTGTGCAGGCTCTTGAAAACAGATGACATGCCTTCGTGCTAACTCGCTGGCTTGACATATTTGTATAGCATTGTCCAAAGTTAGCTCCATTTCTCTTAATAATTTCTCTCTCAGTTTCTTGTCATTGGTGCCAAACACTGTCTGATATCTTATCATTGAGTCTCTGAGGTCACCAAAATTACATGACTGAGCTTTAAGCTTGAGGTCTGTGAGGAAGGTATCAAATGACTCACCCGCTTGCTGTAGGCGTGAGCAAAAGACGTACCTCTCATAAGTTTCGTTTTTCTTTGACAGACAATGCTCGTCAAATTTCTTCACAACCTCTTCAAACTTATCTTTGTCCTCGGGTTGAGCAAACACAAACGTGTTGAAGACTTCTATCGCTTCTGTTCCGGCGACGGTGAGCAGTATGGCTATTTTCCTTTCATCTGCCCGCCTCTCCACTCCGACAGCAGCGAGGTACAGCATGAACTGCTGTTTAAAAGATCTCCAACCTGCATCCACGTTTCCAGTCAGTTTCAACGGACCTGGCGGTTTCAATGCATCCATCATTGTGTTGCTTCTTGTTCGACGACTCCTGGTACCATGTAACTCCTGGTACCATGTAATGTTCTTATTCTTAGTAAGAATAAAACATCGGGAAGAAGCCTCGTGTGTTAGCTTGATAACTTCTTTATTCAACTCTTCTTCTTCTACGTTCTGTACAGTATCTACATGCAGTAGCCTACAGCTCCCCTAGCGGTAGCTACAGTAATAACAGCTATCAGTATACTCTTGCTCTTGTATGTACCACAAGCAGCACACACACACACACACACAAAAAAAAAACCTCACAGCTCCTTACAAACGAGCCCCCAATACCAATTCAAATCCCGGACGAGGAGCCCAAAATATGTTACGGCTGGCTCAGGCCGAACACATTAAAGGGACACAAGATACAAAAAGGCAGAAGGTAAATTAAAAATTTTTATTGAAAAACTGCCCAACAGGGTAAGATGGACCCCTGCACTCCTCCCTCCAGGTGTGGAGTGCATCGTCTTCTGGCACAGGGTCAAGGAAAAAGCAAAAAAAAAAAAAAAGTTCTAACAAATGGTGGACAGAGTGAGTCAGCCAAAAATAATATAATGTCACCAGCGCAGGGCCAACCCATAAAAACAGGGCCGTCGAAGCCTGTCTGGTGACGGACTACCTAACCAAAGGGGGACTCTAGGAGTATAAAGAAAAAACGATATAACTGGACTACCGATCTCACTCTGTCATTAGGCAAACAAAAAGACTCCAAACAGCTGTCACCTCTCGACCAGCCACACAACCTCCTGGTTAAACAAAGCTAACCAAACCACACAGGTCAACCTCCCTCTTCTGAGCAAGAACTAAAATGTCACCAATGCAGCCTACAGCCACCAAGTGCACCAAGCACACTAAAGCCAAAAATGAGCAACCACTCCTAAGTGCGTCAAGCACAGTCAAACTTATAATAATAATAAACTTTATTTGTATAGCACCTTCCTACAATGCCTTGCATTGACCAAGGTGCTTAACAGGATAAAAAGATGAATAAGCTGGAACAATAAATCAATGAAAATTGAATAAGAAACAACAGCAATAAAAGAAACAGCAGCAGCAGCAATAAAAGAAGGCAATGGAAATAAAAATGCTACATACTAAAATACCAAAAGTAATAAGAGTTACACACTGAAAGCTTTTTTGAACAAGTGGAAATAAAAAGGCAATGGAAATAAAAATGCTACATACTAAAATACCAAAAGTAATAAAAGTTACACACTGAATGCTTTTTTGAACAAGTGGGTCTTCAGTCTGGTTTTGAACAGAGTCAGATCAGAGGTGGCACGCAGCTCAAGAGGGAGGCTGTTCCAGGCTTTTGGGCCTTCACAACTTCACAAGCACAAATGAGCAGACACTTTCCATGTGCATCTAGCACAGTCAGGACCAAACATGAGCAATCAGCTACTCACCAACAATCTTCTCAACAGAAGATCAACCTTCCTGACAGGGGCGGGCGGAGAACACCCCACAGTACCATACAGTACCCAAACAGCTCAGCAAAAAGCAACCATACTCTGAGCTCACAACACTCCGCATCCAAGCACTCTTTTTCATTCATTCAACCTTTATTTAGTCAGGTAAATCTTTTGAACCTCATGGGCTCATTTACGAAAGCGACCTGCTAAAACTAAAGAACAATGAACAGCAGTGGTAGAATTTCCTTAAACAATAAACAATAAACAAACAAACAATAAACAATAGAAAACAAAAGAGAGAAAAAAACAAAAGAAAGTTTTTTTTTTTTTTTTAACAAAGTATCAAAAAACTAGCAAAACATTATAAGGTAGACGTATAAAATCAAAGACAGGAACAAATCTGCATTGGTTTTTGCCAGGATTCCAACAGATTCTGAAAACCATTTAGAGAAGTCAAGGTCGAGAGCTTCAGATCTTTTTGTAAGATATTCCATGAAGCAGGAGCGGAGTAGGAGAAGGCCCTTTTTCCAAGTTCAGTCCTCACTGACGGAACACTGCAGGTAATCATGTCCTGAGAGCGCACACTGTAGCTGCACTCACGTAAAGACATGTAGGAGGAGATGTATGAGGGCAGCAGACCAAGAAGTGATTTAAAGATGAAAATGTACCAGTGGAAGAGTCTGCGTGAGGTTAATGATGTCCAGTTAACCAGTGAATACAGGGTGCAGTGGTGGGTACGATAATCACAACCAGTTATGAATCTTAGTGCACCATGATAGACAACATCCAACATCCGCAGGGTGCTTGTAGGAGCATTCATGTAGAGAATGTCACCGTAATCAATGGAGGGAAGGAAAGTCACAGATACAAGGCGTTTCCTAACATTCAGTGTTAGACATGATCTGTTTCTGAAAAAGAAACCCAGTTTAACTTTCAGTTTCTTCACTAGGTTTTCCACGTGGAGTTTAAAAGAGAGATGTGAATCGATCAGGATACCCAGATATTTATAGGAATCAACAAACTCAATAGGGATACTCAATACTCTCACTTTGAAGTATATATAGGTGTGGCACTCAGGTCCTTCTGACTGAACACACAAGCCTGATCATAATCAGACTAATTAACCAACAAAACAAGACTGCAGTCAACATACACAAAAACCTGTAGGTGTCAGTATTGGCAGCTTCCTCAGGATACATAACACCGTACTTAATGAGTGACGTTTTGCCGCAGGCCGTTGGGGTTTTAGCAGGTCTGGAATCAACAGATATGTCTACAAGTAGTTGTCAAAAGCCTAGAGGGGCCTCTAGTGTCTAGTGGCTGCAAATGGAAGTGTTTAATATTTTCCATGTCAGAATGAATGAAAGTGTCAGATGTCTGTCAAAAATGTGGTTATAAATTGTGGGGTGGGGGACATATATTAGTTGCTTCGGCGTATAAGTTGCAGGACTTGCAAATTTATGCAAAAAGCTGCGACTTACACTGGAAAATACGGTAATCTCCACATGGGAATTTCATGTGATTTAAGTTCCAGATTCACCCAAGAAGCGAGCCAAACGTGTTTCACGTGTTAGTTTACTCATGTCCTATCTGAGCTCCACAAAATCGTTTTTCTAGCAATGCCAAATATTTTACATGAACATCAGTCTTTGAATGGAAAATATCTATCAGTCAAAATTCGTCTAATAATACAATTGATCATAAATTAAATTGAAGTGATCCGCGCTGCTCGTTTAAAATGAAAGGCAGCCTGCAAGCTTAGCTCACATTTTTGTACAATATTAGAGTTTTTATCACCAATCCAAGACAAATGCTGTTATTTTCCAACGAGACGTGAACTGAGTGACCCTGTGACGGTTGTCTGTGCATTAGTTTGTCTCTGGAGCCCCCTGCAGCAGCTGGTGCAACACAGACCCCACAACTCTTCATAGTACAAGTACATATCTGGAGTTATTTAGCAGAAACTGTGTGTCTTGGGACTCAAGATAGACACATTGTAGACATAAAAAACAATCTGAGCAAAAGTACATATCTGGAGTTATTTAGCAGAAACTGTGTGTCTTGGGACTCAAGATAGACACATTGTAGACATAAAAAACAATCTGAGCAACAAATTGAGTCTTTGGGGAAGTTTTAAATAATAATATTTTTTTTACATTTTTATCCTAAATTCTAACAATATCTGTATAAATGTCTAAAACATTCAAACAGATTAGGAACCATTACATGTAGGATGTAAGTAATAAAACTTACTTCGCTCCTCTGTTAGTTGTTTGCCGTTTATTAGAAAGTGTTACAGCTGTTGTTTAGAAAGAGTTCAGGTTCTTGGAGTCAGGCTTCGTGCACACAAGGCCTCAATTCGGGGCTCGTCGGGGGCCGAGCGTGAGCTGGGATTCTGTTGGATGATGCGCAGGGGTGTGTTGTCGTTTGCTTCTGAGAATTGGCTTTGGGAAGGAGTGTTATCTGCAGCTGATAAGGGCCACGTTTAAAAAGGGGGGTTGCGCTAGGATGAAGGTAAGTGACTGTCTGACTGCCACCTGGAGAGAGCAGGGCGCAGGGAGGACTCTGACCAACCATGCGGCTGCGCGCGCTCACTCTCTGCCTCACCTACACGCTGTTTGCTGCTGGGGTGCTTTGCGTGCCGTTGGCGGACCAGGGGCCACACATCGCACACGGCTGGGGCCAGGTGGTCCGGCTCAGACACCTGTACGCTGCCACACCGGGCCTTCACCTGCTGATCAGTGAGGATGGACACATCCACGGTGCCATGGAGCAAACTCTGCACAGTAAGTCTGAGCTGCCTGTCCCTCTGAGGTACAGTCCAACCTGCTGGGTGTTGTTTGTTTGTTTGTTTTTATTTACATGAACATTTGAACTGCAGGCCTGCTGGAGATCCGTCCGGTGGAGACTGGACTTGTTGTCATCAGAGGAGCAGCAACCACACGATTTCTGTGCATGGAGAGTGATGGAAGGCTGTACTCATCGGTAAGAACACATCTATCCATCTACAGGTATCTATCTATCTATCTATCTATCTATCTATCTATCTATCTATCTATCTATCTATCTATCTATCTATCTATCTATCTATCTATCTATCTATCTATCTATCTATCTATCTATCTATCTATCTATCTATCTATCTATCTATCTATCTATCTATCTATCTATCATCTATCTATCTATCTATCTATCTCTATCTATCTATCTATCTATCTATCTATCTATCTATCTATCTATCTATCTATCTATCTATCTATCTATCTATCTATCTATCTATCCATCCATCCATCCATCTCCATCCATCCATCCATCCATCCATCCATCCATCCATCCATCCATCCATCCATCCATCCATCCATCCATCCATCCATCCATCCATCCATCCATCCGTTTCATTATAAAAAATTACTTATAACTTCTGCTTTGGCTTAATGTTTATTCATTTTTTCCAATCTAATTCTGTTTTGTTCTTATGTGATTCCGGCCACTTCCGCTTGACCACTTCTGCTTTGGCTAAATGTAATTTTTAATATATATTTTAAAAAATGTAATTCCGTTTTGTCATATGTGATTTTGGACACATCTACTTTGGCTTAATGTAATTATTATTATTATTTTTTCCAAATGTGATTCTGCTTTTTCAAATGTCGTGTTTTTTAATGTACAATAGTTCTTTTTTTTTCTTCTTTTTTTATGTAATTGTGTTTTTTCAAATGTTATTCATTTACACCTTATGGCCACTGAATGACCCTGACAGCTAAATGTGTCTGGTCCAAACACGGCCTGCATCTCCAGTTTTAATCTGCTTTATGTTGATGAAAGCAACACGTCCCCTTCATTTGGGCTTCTTAACCTCAGTTTCAGACCTGCATGCAGGAGGAGCTGAGACATGTGTGCCTTGACTGACACAACTCATAACTTTAAATGTAACAGTGATATTTTAAAGTTGAGTTTTGTTTAAAGTTTAGGGACACTTATTATCATAATGGTTTATAGACCTGTATCTACTTTGAAAGCTGTCAT
>JBBPBX010061281.1:0-10879 GCA_038048925.1 Garcialebias charrua | reverse complement strand
ATATATTTTTTTTTTTTACTTATGATTTTTACTTTCTTTGTTACATATTGCAAAACAAAAAAGAACATATAAAATATATAAAAGAACTGAAGAATCTGGAAAAACTTAGATGAACTCAGGAGATGACAAATTACAAATCAATGAAACAACTCACACACAAAATGGACATAATATACAGTGAAATGAACAAATACATTAGAATATGACAACATACGAAGACTCGGAACCTAAAATATATAATGTTGAAGATGGGATTGATGCAAAAAAAATTCCCGTAATAAAAGATAGCGAATATTATAATGAAGAGCAATTTAATGACATTGATATGACAAATGGTAATCTCTCTATTATTCACTTCAATAGTAGAAGTATAAATGCAAATATATCCAAGATAACAGATTACTTAAAACAGTTAAACAGAACATTTGCTTTAATAGCACTGTCAGAAACATGGCTTAATGATGCAAACACAAATAATATTCACATTGAAGGGCATGAATTATATCATATGAACAGAAATAATAAAAGGGGTGGTGGAGTCGCTATATTTGTTAATAATGAAATAAAATGTAAATTAATTGGCGAAATGTCAATAATTGTTGATAATATTATGGAAATTATAACAATATAAATAATAAACAAGAATGATAAAAACACAATAATAAGTTGTGTATATACAGTAGATCACCAGGATCAAATATAGAAATATTCACTGATAAAATCTTGGAGCTATTGGAAAAGAGTTTTAATAAAAACGTTTTTATTTGTGTGGAGACTTTAATATTTATCTGGGAAATAAAACGGATTCAAATAGCATCAGTACATTTATAAATTCAATGTATAGTTTAAATCTGTATCCGTTGATATCAAAGCCAACAAGAATTACAACTCATAGTGCCACAATAATTGATAATATTTTCACAAATATAACAAATGGGGATGTGATAGGTGATATTTTAACGACCGACTTAAATGATCATTTACCAATTTTTTACAATCTATAAAAATGATCAAAGCATCACAAAAGCAGTTACAATGAAGAAAAAGATAATAAACCCATCAAAAAAAGCTTTGGATAAATAAAAAGAGGATCTAGATAAACAAGACTGGAATGACATGTATGTTGATGATGTGAACAGATCATATGATGAGTTTATGAATATCTTAGACACTCTGTATAAAAAGAATTGTGTGCAAAAAATTATACAAAAAGAAATATTGTTGACCAACCATGGATGACAAAAGGGTTGAGAAATGCTTGTAAAAAAATAATATTTGTATTCATGCTTCTTGAAATTGCGAAGTCAGAATGCTGAAGAAAAATATAAAAAGTATAAAAATAAATTAGTAGGGATTATAAGGAAACATAAGAAAGAATATTATAGTAAATTATTAGATAAAAGTAATGGTGATATGAAAGCAACATGGCGAGTAATGAATAGTGTTCTGAAGAATCATAAAGTAAAAACTGGTATTTCACAATATTTTGTAAAGGACAACGATGAAATTCATGATGAAAATGAAATTGTAAATGGATTTAATCAATATTTTGTGAATGTTGGATCAAGCCTTGCAGCTAAAATACCAAAAGTAGATAATAATGTGAGCCATTCAATTATAAGTTGTGCAAACAGTATTTTTCTAAATGGAACTGACAAAGAGGAAATAATGAATGTAGTAAAAATCTTACAGACAAGAGATCAAAGGACTGGGTGGACATGGATATGATGTTTGTAAAGGACATGAGTCATGTTATTGAGCCGTTTACATTTATATGTAATTTATCATTTTCAACAGGAATATTTCCAGATACAGGTACCCCTCGAGTTACGTCAGGGATTGGGACCTACGGGTGTGACTTAGGTCGATGTTGTCGTACCTCGCGGACCAAAAACACCTGCCTGTCGTAGGTCCGCGTTTCTGACATAGGTCGCGGCTATACCGCTAACGGAGTGCCGCACACATATTTAATGGCATGAGACTGAACAAGCAGACATACTAGGCCATAAACATGCACAGAACTGTACAGTAAATGAATACTGTACAATAAATAAAAAATATAATGTCTTACTTTGAGCTGGTCAAAGCCTGCCTTCGTCTTTTAGCATCAGCTCGCACCCGTCCGAGCTCCCCCAGCTTCCTTACGCTCCACACGCACACACGTGGTCAAAACTGTTTAAAAGAATGACTGTTAGCTTCTTAACTTCATACATTTGGAGCCAGAAAAAAAAAACTTACTGAAAGCCGTTTCTCCGCGATGTTTCTCCATCCAAAACAAGCTGCTCGGCGTTAGCTACGGTTAGGCCCCGCCATTAGCAGCAATGGTTAGCATGTCAGTTCATTCAAAAAGGCTGTCGGCTTTGTATCTCCGCGTTAGCTCGGTGTCCCCCGACTGCCAGGCGGACATTTGCGGCGAGCTCCCGGCCGCAGATGGCCCCTCCGCGGCATGTCGGCTCGGTGTCTTCGCCTGTGTTAGCTGCTCTGTTAGCTGCTGTCGTTAGCATGTCGGGCGGCGTTGTTGGAGCGATCACGGGGCGATCGGCGGCTGCTCCTCCGGGCCTGAGACGTCCACAGGGTTGACCGAGTGTTTCCAGCAAATTTATCCATATGAGGCAACCCTGATCGGGCACACGGTCCTCCAGAGCCAGCTGACAGTAGCCTCTGGAGCTCCATTGACCGCAGTAGACAATTGTAAAATGGCGACCGGAAATGACCGGAAGTTGCGTAAATACGATAAAATTGTAATAAAAACGTAAAATTAATAATTATACTTTATTTATAAAGCCATTTAAAACAACCACAGCTGCAACAAAGTGCTATACACATGAAATTAATAACATTTAAACACACAAAAAAATAATAATACTTTTTTTTTAATCATATTTTTATTAAATATGATAAAATCGTAAGTCTGAGTTGCCGTAGGTCGCAGGTGATGTAGGTCGAGGGTTTGCTGTATAAGTTAAAGCTGGGGTATGTAACATTGTAATGTAGTCTGTAACTTTTCAAACAATATATTTTTAACATATTTCTTCACTCTGTCACTATCTACTGACAGACTGATGTTAGACAAAGTAATCTCTGAAAAAAACTATAGTCCCCTTGCTTCTCTATCAGCATTTATAAAAACACTGAAAACACAGAGTGACCCGGACACTGACCAGCCAATAAAAACAGAGTTGTTTGTCACGCCCCAACCCACGCCCCCGCCTGTCACAGCCTCAGCGCCGCGGCTCGTTCTCATTCAAAGGATTGCAAAGCGATGCAGGACTGTTTTTTATGTGACACAAATGTATTAAATATCCCTTCTTCATCCCAGAGCTGGACTTTTATTTAGTTTTTTTGCCAAAAGTCAAGTGATCGCTTCATCCTCCACTCACAGGAATGAGGAAATGGATTTGTCACGACTCACGAGCGAATTAAATCATGTCCAAATTGGCTGGTGATGCTCTGCTGATTACAGGGTCTTTTTGTGTTGTTGGACGAGTGATTCATGGTTTTATTATATTTTTTAAACAGTTATATTATCATATAAACACAGAACTTTGCAGCGCAGAGACAGGACATGGAGTGGGGGCGGAGCATTCCAGACATTCCAAACCTGCGCTGACAGAAAGAGGAAATCACGAGCGAATTAAATCATGTTCAACGTGGCTTCGTGAATCTCTGCTGATTTCTGCTGGGTTTTGTGTTGTTGGACAAGTGCTCTATGGTTTTATTATATTTTTTAGGGATGCTCGATATTGACTTTTTTGCCGATATTCGATATGCCGATATTGTTTAACACTTAATTTCCGATTACGATATTAACCGATATTACAAACCGATATTAAGGTGAAATTATATATCTCCTGTCAGGGACATTTTGTCTGCTTTATTGTGTTGCCCCACTGGATACATTCCATAGGCAAACAGTCTGTAGAAAATAAGAACCATTTCAACTGAAGTTATGGAAAAACTGCCATATTTATTTATTTTTTAAATTCTTAAACAATAGGTTGGATCATGCTCTCCCTGAGATAATCCTGACAATACCCACTATAGCTAGGACAAATTTGACTTAAATAAAATTAAACATTGTAGCTGTAAAAGTGCTTGGAACATGTAATGTCAACTAAAATAACAAGTAAAATGTACAGCCAACTATAATGTTTCATTGTTAAATAAAATGTGGCTGGCAACAATAACATTTTGAAAACTGCACATTTCTATGAGGTACAAACAACACTTGAGAAATGAGGTAAACTGCAAAGAAAAGAAACAAAAGTGCACAAATATGGACAGCCTTGGCTGCCCATCACTTGGCCATACAGTCATTGAAATTATAAACTCGGCTCAATCAGCCCTGCTCCATATGAGCAAAATCAAAAAGATGCTATATCAAAGTGGTGTGCAATAAAAACAGAAAGGCACACAGTTTCAGTCCAGACCTTTCAGATTAGAAAATAAAGTCCTTTACACAGTTGAATTAGGCTGAAAGATTGATGAGCCCATTTAACTGGCCATAACTATAATTAAAAAAAACAGTACTTTACAGGTACAGTACAAAACAGATAAATAAAAATATAATTTCTTACTTTGAGCTGATCAAGCTTGTCTCGTCTGTTAGCACGTCCGAGCACGTCGGAGCTCCGTACCTTGTGCTGCTCCTGCTGTTTAGAGGAAGGACTGTTAGCTTGTTAAGTCCATACATTTGAAGCCATAAAAAGAGTTTACTTTAATAAACTTACCGAAAGCCGTTTCTCCACGGTGTTTGTTCATCCAAAGCAAGCTGACTGCGTTAGCTGTTGTTAGCCGCCGCCATTAGACCTGCACTCATTAGCTCCGTGCTAACGAGTCCATCCATCCATAAAAGGCTGTCGGAGCTGCTTCTGCATGTTAGCTGGGTGTCCATCCGACATCTTAGGCTGCTAGGCGGACATCGAGGCGAGCTCCCGGCCGTCGGTTCGGTTTGGTGTCTCTGGGTCCGCTTAGCATTTAGCGTTGAAGAGTGTAAACCGTTAGCAAGAGTGGGCTAGCCACTGTCACCAATCAAGCGCCGGTAAACGTCTCTGGACCCCAAGCGTTGTTGCCAGGTTGCCAAACCCAGCAGTTATTTTATCGGACTTTTGTTATCGGAAGAGAAACCGATACCGATATGTAGAGATTTTACATTTTTATGCCAATATCGGTCCGATAATATCGGGCCGATATTTTTAAAAGGTTTTTATAACCTATAATCACAGAATATTGAAGCGCTCCGAGCAGACACACAGCAGGGGGCGGAGCAGAACTAAAATTCAGCCGAAGCACGGACTGCGGCTCCCCCTCTGAGCCATATATAGCTCTGAGGGGGAGGTAGCAGAATGCTTTTCTGCGCTGAAAATATTTCTGTCCCAGAGTGTTCAAGAAATCTCATACCCTAGCTTTAATGTACACAGTATATGTATGAGGTATTTGATGTTGGTATATAGGCAAAGTGACATATGCAGTGAGGCACATAAGGCACATTTGGCATCCTTAGATAAGGCTAGTCAGAGAATGCTGTATATGTATCTGCAGTAGTGTATATACAATTAGTGTAAATGTAAACAGTAGTAATAAATGTAAAGCAGACAAAATTCGTCTCTGCATTTAACCCAACCACCACCAGGTGGTGCAGTGAGCAGCCAGAAAGCTCCCTGGGAGCTGGAGACTTAGGTGTGCACTCATAGACACCCCAAGGTGTGTAGTGGCTGGGGCGCGAACCCGCGTCCTTCGGGTCCCAAGTCAAAAGCCCTGCCACTACACCATCTTGGCTCCTGCTGCCCTAACTGAACAGCATGGTCCGGAACGTTGTTGTTGAGCCACGTTTCCGTGAATACAAAAACACACAGCAGTCTCTCACAGTATTTTGTGTCGTTCGTAGCAGGCGTATAATCCAGTTTATTGTCCAAGGAGCGCACGTTAGCCAAAACCATGGATGGGATCGCCGGTTTGTGTGGGCTAGCTGCTAGCCTAGCTCTGATACCTCTGCGTTTACCTCGCTTCTGTTTCCTGTCACGCCGCTTGTCGCGTTTCCAATGCGGGCGCGATGGAGGGAGGCTCAGTGCTGGCTCCCAGAGCAGGTCACAGTCACTCCGCTTGTTGCGCTTCCATTATAGTCTAAAGGTGATTAGTTCCTGTAAAGGTTTCTGAACAATGTCCATTTTTCCCACAGTTCTTCAATTTTTGATTGTTGTAGTCGTAGAATATTCTAAAGCCCTTCATGTTATGAATTTCTTCCACTATGTCCATCCAAATGTTTAAAGTGGGGCGGTCCACCTTACCCCATTTCCGTGTGATCACTTTCTTAGTTGCTGCCAATAATATTTTAATCAAGTTGAGGTCTTTACCTGGAATGTTATTTTCTGATAAATAACCTAAATATATGACTGCACCGTTTTTGGGCAGTTAAGATATGAGATGTGATATATATCGTTACCGCCACCCATCACAATACATATTGTGATACAAATTTTATGCCATATCGCACATCCCTATCCACAACCATTTTGTCTGCATTTTTCACACCATTCTAATTTTATTCTGTTTTACTAATTCGTGGTTGTACTTTTTTCTGAGAAGAAAAAAAAAAACAGCTCCTGAACTGAGTTGAAGAACATGTGTTGTACACCCTTTACAATAATCACTTAGGTTTCTGGTTTTGGCTTCCTCCCTGTTGCTTCTCAGACAGTCAGAATGTATTTAGTTTCCAGTTTTTTTTAGATCCACTGTGCCTTACACACTTGTACTTTTTCACTTTTTCTCTCAGACGCAGATGGCCCTTGAAACGTTACGTATACTGCCTGGTGTAACCACCAGCAATGCTATTTGTGTGTTTGTAGTCCATGGAAGCCGCTGTTTAACAGAAAGAGGGACTGGTTTTAATAATCATGCAGTCCTTATCTATGGTGTTTTCGAGGTAATTTTAGACATTGCTCATTATCCCCAGTGGTGTTGAATTAGGCTTAAAGCCAGCTGGCTCATTGTTTCTCCTTAAATTCACCCGGTGTGAGCTCATATCCATGTCTGGTGCCTCGGAGGTTTTATTTCAAGCTTGCGCTCACATCTTTACAGCAGTTGCAGAGCCACAAATTCCCTGACAAATGTTCCCCACGTTTTCCGAACGATGTTCCAACAAGTTCCCTTTGGTGCTCTCCCACCCCCAACTCATCTTACTATTTTCCTGTAAGCATGTGTGTTTTATAGACAAGGTCACCAGTAGTCCAGTCTCTTTTCTCTCCCTCCCCTGACTGCTTCAGTTATCTACAGTCTGACCTGCTGTTTGCACACTCTTTGTGGCTCTGTCTTTTGACTTACTTTTTCTTCATACTTCGGAGTTGATTTGTCAAGAATCATTCTATTTTTTTTTTTAATCTACGTCTGCAATATAATTTATTGATCTATTTATGCTTTGGAAGATATAAAGCTGAGGAAGGAGTGAGCAGTTTCAGACGGAACGGATCCATTCTTGGTCTCTTCAAGTGCCACATCAGATGATGGAGTTACTCAGAGATTCATAAAAACGGAAGTTCTAAAGAAAGAAATGAAGAAAAGTGGACTGATGTTTCTTCCTTTTCATTTTGAAGAAGAAGTTAACTAGCTTTCCAATTAATGAGTACTATTTGAACGTGTTCATTTGGCCTCTTCTTCCTGACCTTAATATAAACTGAGGATTATCCATATTTTTTTTATTTTTTGGTGAAAAGCCAAGGATTATTTTGCTTCAGGCAATCTCAAAAGAGGATTTGGAAGAAAACCGGCTGCTTATTCCCTCTGTGATAGCTTTTGCATATTTCCTTTGGCAAGGAACTTGAAGCGATTTCAAAGCTTTTATGAATTATTTGGAGTGACTTCAAGGAAAGAAGAACACACCACATTGGCATTTATTTCTGAATTGGATTTGGGTATTTTCTGTTGCTTAACCTAGGAGCATGCTGTTAATCTACCTGGATTGAGCCCATCAAAGTCCAAGGAAACAATTTATAGATAATCTGAGTTTTCTCCGAAAATGGGGATTCGTAAGAGAGTTGGGCAGAGTCACCTAGAGAGTAATTTGAGGGTTTCACCAGATGGCTCTGCTGACGGGGGATGCAACAGTGGCACAATAATGCCAACAGGGTCTAATATCACACAAGAGGGAGTTAGAGAAGGACTTTCTCTGCTTGGACGATCCGGTTCTTTTTCCGGGTCGTGCATTCTACAGCGGTGGCCCAGGCTACAGTGTGTTTCCATGGCAGCAGGGCTGTTTCTAGCAGGGCTGCTGGCCATGACTCAGGCTTGGTGTGTCAACACCATACATGAGAATCTGCTGTGGTTCTCTGAGCTCAGGGTAAGAGTTATTACTTGAATTGTAGAAAATAACTCAGTTTGAACATTTAATCAATGGAGCACGTTATAGCTGGCCATATTCTGAAGTGCCAGTTCCAGGGATTCAGTCCGTAATGAGGTGCATGTACAGAAGTGTCACACCTCATCTGTTCAATATCACTTCACAGTTGGAGTTTCTGCTTCTTCCTCATAAATATTTAGCTGACCCATTTCTGTTCAGATAATTATAATTCATGTTTGTGCAGAAACAGTATACAGTATGTAGTTACCATCTCTTTATTGCAGGACTTCTAAAGACTTTTACACACAAAGCCTTTAAAGTAGAGGTGTTGAACTCCGTTAACAAAATGAGCCACATTTTAAAAACTTTCTCCAAGCCACTTCCAGCTGATACATTAACTCGAGTCAGATACCAGATACAGTATATTTTCTTGGTTGCAGGTTCATTAACAAAAGTTTGATCTGTTTCATTTGATGTGCTGTTGCTCTTTCCACATCAGAATCATAATGACAAAATTATTTAACCATCTTTCTGGCTTCAAAGTTAGCCAGTTGGCAAGAGAAGTCTTCACTAAATAATGTATTTATTAGTTTTTAGTTTTTTATTTATTAAAAGAGATACAATATTTTACATTTAAATTATCTTCTTGGGGGACCAGATTTGGCCCATGGCCCTTGAGTTTGACATACCGTATGTGTTTTAAAGTAACCCTAACTTTTTATTTGTATTTTTATAATGATATCAATAACAATGTTGAAACTTAGTGTTTAAAGGAGCGGTGATGTGATAGTCAGTGTTAACATAGGTAGTTTTGAGGGTTATTTTTGTTTACAATATAAATACAAAATTCAGAGGAGCTCATACTGACATTTAATGAGAAATCAATTATTTTTGGTCCCATTCCAACTCTGATTATACTTTCATTCCACATGCACTGATGCTCATCACTAACTAAAGCTGATGTTTTTTTTTTGTTAACAGTATGAAGGGTAGACTTCAGTTTAAAAGCTCATTTTATACAAATTTCTAATATATTTTTTCTCCAGTTAATCTGTGGTAGAATCTTGCAATTTATTTTACTTCCAACTTTTTGTTGAGCGTGTTGTTTTTGTCCAATTGTAGATTGTAAGTAAAGTTGTTACCTGTAGTGATGTAAAAAAAATATTCCATAGTAGATTTTTGTCTTTTTGGTCTTTATAATTCAAATTCCAAATCTCCATGTCTGTTTTATCCATTAGCCAGTTATGTGACTTACTCCATCTGCTATTTTATCAGACTTGCACTCATTGCAAGCTCTTTCTGTTAGAGCCAAAGTGAATATTGCAAACATAAAATGCAGAAACTCTGTAGTAATATTTAGAAATATGTGTAGAAATACAATTAGTTTTTTAATAAGCATTGGATTTTGAAAACTTTTGAACTGTTTATTGGTGGACGGTCCATAAAGCTGCAAAGACAGTTTGCAAACAAAGATCAGCGAGTTGTTCACAAGACTGTCTTTTACACTGCAGTGGAAAAGTAATCATACAGATCAAGCAGGTGGTCTCATGGGTTTACACACCAAGCCCTTCTTATTGTTTCTGTTCAGTAGCATATTAAGTACTTTGCTTTTGTCCTTTTTGGTTTTGTCATGTATTGCCAGCATATCTGTTTTCCATATTGAACAAACTGAAGTGTGTGGTTTTATATAACCAAAATCCCCACTTATCTTTTAGGAAGTGGAGCGCGAGATCTCCTTTCGAACAGAGTGTGGACTGTACTACTCATACTACAAGCAAATGTTGCACGCACCATCCATATATGAAGGTATCTGGAGAGCCCTTTAATTTTACACATTGTTTGTTTACAGTTGCCAACATATTGACTATAGGGTGAGATGTTTTGGAGGTTACTGTATAAAGACTTTATTTGGTGCTAGTATGAAAAAAGTGCCTCTAGTCTTTGCCTCTGAGTTGTGTTAACTAGTTTTATGTTTCTACGTTGAGCATTTCCTGAAGTTTAGGGAGAGAGAATTACACAATAATCATAAGACAGAACCTTAAAAAGCAATGGGATTTCTGGAGTCTGGTCAGACTTTTGCCCAAAGCATGCAACATTTTGCTGTGTTCATGTATAATATTTATATAACTTAAACAAAAAATATGTGTTTATTTATTTTTTATTTTTGTACACGTCTGATGAATTCACTAAGATGTGAGTTATGAATTGCAACCAACCAACTAATGGCACTAACAATAGTTTCATCCTCTATTTTAAAATCAGTGTTGGTCGTCTTGGAAGGGAAATTATTTTCTTAAGAAGAGATATATTTGTCATCTACCCATCTTCCCATTTAATTTTGCTGCTTATTTTAATAATGTTTTTCTGTAAAATTGTGTCAAATTGTTTATTTGTTTTTAATCTGTTTTTTTAAGGTTGACTACATGAAGATTTTTTTTTAATCAAAAAACACAATGGGGCATTAAATATTGAGCTTTTTTTTACAAGAACAATTCAATATACAGTAATATATTTGCTGTGAAATAAAATAGGTAATATAAACACCAT
>JBBPBX010061280.1:0-21173 GCA_038048925.1 Garcialebias charrua | reverse complement strand
TTTATCACCATTTTTAAAAAGAGGAATTACCTTTGCTACTTTCATGTTATCTGGAAATATTCCTGTTGAAAAAGATAAATTGCATATATATGTAAACGGTTCAATAACATAACTCATTATTTCTTTTACGAACATCATATCCATGTCCACCCAGTCTTTTGATCTCTTGTCTGAGAGATTTTTTACCATTTTCATAATTTCCTCTTTGTTAGTTCCATTAAGAAAAATACTGTTGGTGCAACTTTTAATTGAATGACACACCTTATTATCTACTTTTGGTATTTTAGCTGCAAGGCTTGATCCAATATTTACAAAATATTGATTAAATTCATTTACGATATCATTCTCATCATGTATTTCTTTGTCATCTTTCACAAAATATTTTGCAATGTTCGTTTTCGCTTTATGACTTTTTAGAACATCATTTATTACTCGCCATGTTGTTTTAGTGTCACCATTGCTCTTGTTTAATAAATCACTATAGTATTCTTTCTTGCATTTTCTTATAATCATTACCAATTTATTTTTATATTTTTTATATTTTTCTTCAGCTTGTTGTGTTCTCGTTTTTAAGAAACATTAATACAAGTAAATTTTTTTTACAAGCATTTCTCAACCCTTTAGTCATCCAAGGTTGGTCAACAATATTTCTTTTTCTACGATTTCTTTGCACACAATTCTTTTCATACAGAGCTTCTAAAATATTCATAAATTCATCATATGATCTGTTAAAGGTTCAGTATGCAGTTTCTGTAGAACTGCAGAACTTAGAAATATTTTCAACAGGCAAAGCATTCTGATCCCTCCCCCTCAGAGCCATATGTGGCTCTGCCCCCTTGTGGTCTGTTGAATTTCAAATTCAAGCTCTGTTTTTATTGGCTGATTCAAATTCAAGCTCTGTTTTTATTGGCTGGTTACAAACTCTGTTTTTATTGGCTGGAAAATGGTGGGTCACCTTTTCTTTTTAGAAATGCTTATTTACCACCTGGAGAAGCAAGGGGACAATATTTTTTTTTTTTTTTTCAGAGATTACCTGGCTAACATCAGTCTGTCAGGAGGTAGTGACAGAGTGAAGAAATATGTTCATAAAAAAAGCTACATACTGAAGCTTTAACATCATCAATATACACGTCCTTCCAGTTTTGCTTCTGTAAATCATTTTTTAATTGATCCATAGCTTTTTTTGATGTGTTTATTATTTTTTTCTTAATTGTAACTTCTTTTGTAATGTTTTGATCATTTCTGTAGATAGTGAAAACTGGTAAATGATCACTTAAATCAGTTGTTAAGATACCACCTGTCACATCCCCATTTGTTATATTTGTGAAAATGTTGTCAATTATCGTAGCACTATGAGTTGTAATTCTTGTTGGTTTTGATATTAACGGATAAAGATTTAAACTATACATTGAATTTAGAAATGTGCTGATGTTATTTGAATCTGTTTTATTTCCCAGGTCAATATTAAAGTCTCCACACAAGAAAACTTTTTTATTTAAACTCTTTTCCAATAGTTGTATGATTTTATCGGTGAATATTTCTATATTTGATCCTGGTGATCGATATACACAACTTATGGATATGTTTTTAGCATTTTCGTTTAATATTTCTATTGTTATTATTTCCATAAGATTGTCAACAATTATTGACATTTCATTAATTATTCTACATTTTATTTCATTTTTGACAAATAGAGCTACTCCACCACCTTTTTTATTGTTTCTATTTAAATGATATAATTCATATCCTTCGATGTGAACATTATTTTTGTTTTCATCATTAAGCCATGTCTCTGACAGTGCTATTAATGTAAAAGTTCTGTTTAACTGTTTTAAATAATCTGTTATTTTGGATATATTTGCATTTATACTTCTACTATTGATGTGAATAATAGAGAGATCTCCATTTGTTATATTGATGTCATTAAACTGTTCTTCATTATAGTATTCACAGTCTTTTATAGCAGGATAAAAGTTTGCATCAACCACATCTTCAACATTGTATATTTTAAATTCTGAGTCTTCGTTTGTTGTTGTCATGTTTTAATGTATTTGTTTGTTTGTTCATTTTTGTCAATTTTTGTGTATGAACATGTGATAGTGATTGGTGATTTGTCATTTTTGAGCTCATCAAAATGTGTCTAAGTCTTTCAGATCTTTTATTATTTTAGCTTGAGAATTTTCATGTACTTTGATCCATATGTTTCCGTTTCTTGTCCAAGTTTTTTTTTTTTTCTTCCTTTTTCAACAACCTTGCTGCATGTGCAATGTTTGCATTTTTTTTAGTTAGGTGTTCATTCATGTAGACATTAGTGTTTGTGAGTTTCTTTGACTGCATCATTACCCTGTTTCTTTGATTCCTTCCAATGAATCTGACGACTACTGATGGTTTAAGTTTGTTAGCTCTATTGGGCAGTGTGTAACAGGTGGAAATGTCATCATGTTTAATGTTACTGCCTTTGTCACTTAAGAAAGTGACTACCTGATTCTCCAGAGACTGCAGTTGTTCTGGTGGTCCGTCTTCAGTCGTGGTAACGTCTGCAGTTACTTCTGCATATGTTCGGCGTTTAAGCTCGAGTCCAGAAATGACCAGATTCTCGCCTCTTATGTATTGTTCCATGTCCTCACACTTTTGTTCCAATTGAGCTAATCGTTCATCTCTGATGATCTCCTGAGCTTTCATTTGCTTCATCTCCTCTACCAGTTGATTAAAGTTTTTTTGCTCAGCTCTCAAACTTGCAAGTTCCATAGTGAGAAAGTCTATTGATTTTTTCAATTCCTCCATTAACACCAAATTTTTATCCACCGAGTTTTGACTCACCGACTCCTGTCTCGGCGGCTCCGGGTTTTTTTTTTTTTCCCAGGACTCATCTCGCCTGCTTCTTCTGGCCTGGATACAGAAATTCACTGTTCCACAGTAACTCGCTCGCCGATCTGCTCCCGTCCACAGCAACTCGCTCGCTGCTCCGCTCCCGTCCACAGCAACTCGCTCGCTGCTCTGCTCATGTCCAACAGTAACCAGCTTGATGTTCTGCTCACGCCCACAGCAACTCGCTCACTGCTCTGTTCCCGTCACAGCAATTCGCACGTTGCTCTGCTCCCGTCCACAGCAACTCGCTCGTTGCTCTGCTCCCGTCCAACAGCAACTCGCTCGTTGCTCTGCTCACGTCCAACAGATACTCGCTCGCTGTTCTGCTCCTGTCCAACAGCAACTCGCTCATTGCTCTGCTCCCCAAGGGAGTAACTTTGTGTTGAAAGTTGGTGGGGACGGAAATCGAAAATGCTGCATCTGCTTTTTTGGACAAAGTACCGGTACTTTTTTCAATTGTGTATGTCATAATAACAATAACAGTTGTATGACACCCTTACTAGAGTTCAACAGCTGTATGACACCCTTACTAGCAGTGTAACAGCTGTATGACACTGAGTAGCAGTTTAACAGCTGTATGACACCCTGAGTTAGCATTTATCCTGTCAGATCATTGTACAATGTTACTAACACCTTCATTTTCATTTCATCAGCACACAAGTTTTATACAAAAAGTCTTTGGAAGAAGGCACGATACAGAAAGACATTGTTAACAGGAATAACAATAAAAAACTTTATTTAAATAGGACCTTCCAGCAACAACTTGCATTGTCCAAAGAGCATTACAAGATAATAAAGATAAAGGTTGAATGAATGAATGAAAATAATACTACAAACCGGATTCCAAAAAAGTTGGGACACTAAACAAATTGTGAATAAAAACTGAATGCAATGATGTGGAGATGGCAAATGTCAATATTTTATTCGTAATAGAACATAGATGACAGATCAAAAGTTTAATCTGAGTAAATGTAACATTTTAAAGGAAAAATATGTTGATTCAAAATTTCACAGTGTCAACAAATCCCAAAAAAGTTGGGACAAGTAGCAATAAGTGGCTGGAAAAAGGAAATTGAGCATATAACGAACATCTGGAAGACCAATTAACACTAATTAGGTCAATTGACAACATGATTGGGTATAAAAAGAGCTTCTCAGAGTGTCAGTGTCTCTCAGAAGCCAAGATGGTAAGAGGATCACCAATTCCACCATTGTTGAGCAGAAAGATAGTGCAGCAATACCAGAATGGTGTTACCCAGCGTAAAATAGCAAAGACTTTTAAGTTATCATCATCAACCGTGCATAACATCATCAAAAGATTCAGAGAATCTGGAACAATCGCTGTGCGTAAGGGTCAAGGCCGTAAAACTCTACTGGATGCTCGTGATCTCCGGGCCCTTAAACGTCACTGCACCTCAAACAGGAATGCCACTGTCAAGGAAATAACAGAATGGGCTCAGGAATACTTCCAGAAAGCATTGTCAGTGAACACAATCCACCGTGCCATGCCAGCTGAAACTCTACAGTGCAAAGAGGAAGCCATTTCTAAGCAAGCTCCACAAGCTCAGACGTTTGCACTGGGCCAGGGGTCATTTAAAATGGAGTGTGGCAAAATGGAAGACTGTTCTGTGTCAGATGAGTCACGATTTGAAGTTCTTTATGGAACACTGGGACGCCATGTCATCCGGACCAGAGAGGACAAGGATAGCCCAAGTTGTTATCAATGCTCCGTTCAGAAGCCTGCATCACTGATGGTATGGGGTTGCATGAGCGCTTGTGGCATGGGCAGCTTGCATGTCTGGAAAGGCACCATTAATGCAGAGAACTATGTTCAGGTTCTAGAACAACATATGCTCCCATCTAGACGTCATCTCTTTCAGGGAAGACCCTGCATTTTTCAACAAGATAATGCCAGACCACATTCTGCAGCAATCACAACATCATGGCTACGTAGGAGAAGGATCCGGTACTGAAATGTCCAGCCTGCAGTCCAGATCTTTCACCTATAGAGAACATTTGGTGCATCATAAAGAGGAAGGTGTGACAAAGAAGGCCCAAGACGATTGAACAGTTAGAGGCCTGTATTAGACATGAATGGGAGAGCATTCCTATTTCTAAACTTGAGAAACTGGTCTCCTCTGTCCCCAGACGTCTGTTGAGTGTTGTAAGAAGAAGGGGGATGCCACACAGTGGTAAAAATGGACTTGTCCCAACTTTTTTGGGGATTTGTTGATGCCATGAAATTTTGAAACAACATATTTTTCCCTCAAAATGATACATTCTCTCAGATTAAACTTTTTTATCTGTGATTTGTGTTCTATTCTGAATAAAATACTAGATGTTGGCACCTCCACATCATTGCATTCAGTTTTTATTCACAATTTTTTTAGTGTCCCAACTTTTTTGGGATTTGTTGACGCCATGAAATCTTGAAACAACATATTTTTCACTTAAAATGATACATTCTCTCAGTTTAAACTTTTGATCTGTGATTTGTGTTCTATTCTGAATAAAATACTGTATTAGATGTTGGCACCTCCACATCATTGCATTCAGTTTTTATTCAAAATTTGTTTAGTGTCCCAACTATTTTGGAATCCGGTTTGTAAAAAACAACAACAAGTAAGATTCCCTAGCTTCATACAGTGCTCTTGATGTGTTGTGTATGTACTTACCTTAATATCTTTAAAATGCAGTGTTTGTGTTTATGGCAGCGCTGCATCTTCTTTGCAACAAATTCATCTACCAAGGCTGGAAGCATGTTTGAAAAGTTAAAATTCTGGAGGAGTTTCATCTGTGTATCTGTAAAGTCTTTGTCAAAAGAAATGTCCAACTCCAGGTGTTCTGTTGGTGTCCAGATAACCAGCTCTGCAGCTCTGCAGCTCCAGGCACGTCTGTCAGCTGAACCTGGAAGAATAAATGTACAACACGTTTTAATGAAGGTTGAAAATATCTGTCACATAATTTAATTTCTTTTTTTCATTTACCCTTTATTTATACAGATACCCATACCATGCCATTTTATTTATAGAGCACTTAAAATAGCGACAAGGCCAACCAAAGTGCTGTACAAACAATCAAACAACAGGCAACACACACAGTGAAGTAAAAAAACGGAATTTAGAGATAAAAACGTTGCAGATAATAAATATAACGACCAACCTGTGTGAAGCAAACAGGTTCAAACACAGATCATCTGGTGTTGAAAGCTACTGAATAGTAGTGAGTCTTTAAACGGGATTTGAAAACTGAGAGGGAGGGGGTCTGTCTGACGAGCAGAGGTAACTCATTCCAGAGTCTTGGTCCTGCTACAGAGAAGTTCCTGTCTCCTCTGACCTTAAGACGAGTGGAACTGTGAGAACTGGTCCGCTGACCTCAGAGAACAGAGATGGGGGGTGGGGACTGTTCAGCGATTTGTAGACATACAGGAGAATTTTGAACTGGATTCGAAGATGAACCAGTAACCAGTGCAGGGAGGCCAAGACTGGTGTAATGTGCTCTCTTTTGTCTGTACTGGTTAAAAATCGAGCTGCTGCGTTCTGGACCAGTTGTAGTCGTGCAATGGTGTCTGACTGACACCAAACAGGAGTGGAATGTGAGTAGTCTCACTGAAGTCACGAGAACTCATTTTTAAGAGAGACTTGTTTAGGGAGCAGATGGTGGGGGTTAAGGGCCTTGCTCAAGGGCTCAGAGTGGGGCAAATGAGGGTGGAGGCAGGTGTGGGTGTTTCACATTTTCCATCCACATTTTGATGTTGACAGTACCAGGAGTTGAACCCGAGACTTTCCAATCACAGGCCCACCTTCTCTGACCTCTGCACCACCATTCCCCCAATAATTCATATATTGTAACTTACAGCATTTACTCACCTGCAGGTAGAATCCACTTTGTCCATTAGGAAGAATCTTCTAAACATCTGATGTCACAATTTGGCCGATAGAAACTCTGAAAATGAAATGAAGCTATTTAGAGGACTTTAATCTGTAGGAGCTGCTGCACTGAGTACAAAAATCTATCCAGGCTTGCTCCAAACTAAAAACAGTAAGTGCACACTATCATTACAATTTTTTAATTAAAGTTAGTAAAACAATTATCAGCATTTATTCCACAGTATTGCAGCAGCATGACCTGTCTTGCCCTGCAGCATGAACAACCTGCTGGTCCACCTGATGCTGAAACTTAGAGCCAGACTCAGAGAAGGAGGACTTTAAGACTTTTTAGCTGGGCTCTGTGTCTGCTTCAAGATAAATAAGAACGTGCTCCACCTGTTTCAGAGCTTTTCAGATTGTTTTCAGATTGTTCATTGCTTCACCGTGATGGAGCTAAATATGCTAGTAGAAGTATCTGCAGCCACTTCTTCAACTCGTCCCCCATCCCTCCCTCCTCTGCAGCAGGATGATTATATTGTTTAAATTAAATTCACAAAGCTCGGACTAACTTCGCACACACTGTTCACATAAACAAACGTAGTTTTTGCTCCTCCTGAAGTTGCGCACATATTACACGCAAAATGTCATCAAAACGATTTACTTACGTTCAGGAAATGCATGCACACTGTAAATTGTGTAAATACACAATAACACCATGAGTACTGTGCACCAAAACAATTTAATTACTTACTTTTTGGTCGTATTTTGCCGTGTAGGGTGATCAGACGACTCCTCTACGTGTCATGGCTTCTTGCAAACTGCGCATGCGCGGACAGAGCCTCTGCTGGACAGAACAGCTGTTCGGAAGTTTTTTTTTTGTTTGTTTTTTTGTCGGGGTTCGTTGACGGTGGGAAGCGGAGATAACTTTTTTCTTTTCTTTCTGAGTAGCTGCATGAATGGGGTTAAATACATAGCACAGAAAGTAAAATATATGAACAAAATAATGGTGGGGACTGTCCCCCTAGTGGTCAACTTTGGTAGGGACTCGTCCATACCAGTCCTGCAGGAAGTTACGCCACTGCTGCTCCCGTCCAACAGCAACTCGCTCGTTGCTCTGCTCCTGTCCAACAACAACTCGCTCGTTGCTCTGCTCCCGTCCAACAGGACTTGCTGCTCTGCTCACGTCTGCAGCAAACAGTTTAGCGCAGGTCCTGTCCACCAGCAGCCAGTTCAGCTCAGCTCTTGTCCATCTGGGGCCTGGATGTAATTTATTGTCCCACAGCAGCACTCCAATGCCTCTCTGGCCTATTTCAATTCATTCATTTCATCATTGTTTCAGTCATGGAGTCAGCGGAGGAGGAAGCGATCACTTGACTTTTGGCAAAAAAACAAAAGAAAAGTCCAGACCAGGGATGAAGAAGGGGAATTTAATAAATTTGTGTCACATACAAAACAGTCCTGCATCGCTTTGCAATCCTTTGAACGAGAATGTGCGCGGCCACTGCGGGCTGGGACAGGCGGGGGCGTGGGTTAGGAGCATGAGAAGTGAGAAGCTCTGTTTTTATTGGCTGGTTAAAAACTCTGTTTTTATTGGCTGGTTAACGGCGGGTCACTGTGGGTTATTAGAAATGCTTTTAGTAACACCTGGAGAAGCAAGGGGAATATAGTTTTTTTCAGAGATTACTTTGTCTAACATCAGTCTGTCAGGAGATAGTGACAGAGTGAAGAAATATGTTAAAAATATATTTTTAGAAAACTTACAGACTGCACTACAGAAACTACAGACTGCACCTTTAAAGACCAGAAACAAGACAGAAGACAATAGAAGTCCAGCTGAATAATCAAGGTAATTCATAATCACTTAATGCTGTAAAAAGTGTCTCTTGCCTGGACATCTTGCTGTTCATATCGAGCCAGTGTGTGAATTCATCTCAAAGTACAATATCACATCTCAACTACACACACTCACTTTTTCACATTGAACTGTTCCCTGTTACAGAATATGTAATATAACGTTAAAATAATTAAAGTTGTGAAAATCTTCTAATTTAGGAAAATATATTTCTACTGCATTGCTCACATCTACCCTCTCTATTCGTTTGTGTTTATTTAGTGTTGTTAAATTTTGGTGTAAGGCTTGATTTAGAGCCTTTTATTGCAATAATATAACATGTTTTGCAAAAAGACTTTAAAGGATAGTTGTACCTTATTAAAGTAGAGAAAAAAACTGTTGTTTTTATTGTCTAGTTCCCAGTATTAGAGTATGAACATGAAAATCTTTGGCCTTCAGGGCAGGGCCTAATGGTACATTTAGGCTGACTTGGGGGAGGGCCCCTTTACAAAGGTTTGCCTGGGGCCCCAAAATGTCTTAAATCCGCCACTGGTTGCAGTATAAGTCACATTTAATATGATCCTATCCTTATGCACTTTATTGGCAAGGTTGGAATCAGTATCTCTTAATTTGGAATGGTCTACTACACAGAAGGAAGGAATGGATAGATCTTAACTAAAACAATCAAGAGGAAGAGATCCTTAAACAGTTCTTTACAATTAATGATCTTATACCTTAAGCAATGTGGGGCTTTTACAGAAAGGGAAAAACTTTGAAATAATTAAGCAAACGTTGACAATGTTTAGCTAATTTTACTGTAGTACTTTAAAATATAGCATTGTTAAAACAACTGTTGTAAAACTACTGCTTTTTAACTAAACCACCATATTAAGAAACGAGGGTTTATATTGCCATTGTGTTTTATATTGAGTTAAAGACACTGTTTTTTGTATTGTCCGTTAGTTTATGATCTTTTTTACATCCTCAATTTTCACTGTGCTTCATGTTTTGACCTGGGGGTTGGAATTGAATCTGATGTCAAAGCAACAAGGATGATTGTGTAGAAATGAATCACCTAAACCAAACACAAGCCAGCTGGAATTATGCACTTTGCGAACACGAGCACTGCTGTTTGTGGGTGAACGTATTGTGTTTCAGTCAAAAGCGCCAGCTCAAATACTGTCATTGTTTTAAAAATAAAATATAAAGGAACAATATTTAAGAGGCTTTGAAATGCACAATATACATCAGCAACCAAACCAAACCAAATTTGGAAATGGAAATCATCTTTAGCAGCACTTCCTAAAACGTTTTTTTTTTTTCAGATCAATTTCAATATCTTTAACTACAGGAGAAATATATTGTTGAAAATATTAGCATTGTAACATATAATAAAAATATGGATCTGATCAGGTTTAGTATTTTTTTGTATTCTTAACAAATATATTTGAATTGGCTAATCTTGAAATTTTCAAACTCAAATTGCAACACTGCAAACTTCAGAGATTACCAAAAGGCAGAAATGCATCACACAATGTAACTGTAATTTGCTGATAAATTATGACAATATTTTATTACAATCAGTTGTAATAATAGTAATGATAATATAGAACATTTATTGCTTATCATCTTTAGTTACCCTTACCAAAAAGTAGTATATGCAAGTATACTTAAAGTACACTAATTTTAAACTAAAAAAATAAGAGTATACTTTCAGTTTACTTTTTAGGTACTTATCAAAAGTATACTTAGCCAAGTTTATTTTACACAATACTTGACTTATACTAAAAATAAACTAAAAGTCTAAGTATACTTAATCTATACTTCTGTTTAAACTTTTGGCCAAGATATTTTACACAAAGTATTTTCACACTGGTTTATTTTTAGTACTTCTGTTTTAAACGTTTTGTCAGTTTTTTTTATATTGTTGTATATACTGTATATATATATATATATATATATATATATATATATATATATATATATATATATATATATATATATATAATATAGTATATTGTTATTATTATTATTGAGCATGCATCAGGGTATTATTATTATCATCATTATTATTATCATTATTCAATTTTATTCTGCGTTACTCCAGGCGTACGTGAAACGTGAAGTACTGCTTTCTGCCATTTTTCTGTTTGTGGTCTTCATGCGTTATGATTGGATTGGGGGTAGAACGTGATCATATACGTTCCAACCAATCAACGCCACTCTTGCTTGTCAGGTTGCATGTGAACTTTGTCCTAACCAATCAACGCCACTCTTGTTTATCGCGGGAAGTAGCATGTGATCATATTCAACCAATCAACGCCTCTTGCTTCGCGCGCTTCGTTCAAATGTAGCCATTTCCTTTTCAACTGTTGGACAAGAAGCTGTTGTTGTCTCGGACTCAGCGCTCGTAAAACTTGCTTTTTATTAGACGTCGACTGGTCTGACTCTGGACGACGACTGGACATTCAGTTGGAAGTTGAAGGTAATCGGTTCTGTTTTGTTTATTTGCTAGCTGTTAGCTCTGTTCACTTGAATGAACAAAACCTGCCGTTGCTAAAAGCTACGGATGCTAAAACGCTTAGCTAAAACTGCAGCTGAGTGGAACATCTGGACCTGAGATGTGGAGCAGGTTCTGTGGACAGAACTCAGCAGAACCAACGTTTGAGAGGCTGCACTCAGAGTGGGAGACTCTGAAGAACGTTGCTGAGCTTCAAACAGACACAGAGTCCAGGAGAGAATTAGTTTCTACTTCCTGAACGTTTCTCCACTGCAGCCAGATGTTGGTCAGCTGAACATCTGCAGAAACAGGAGACATGTTTGTCCTCTCCTGTTCACTTCAGCTGTTCTGATGCTGGACACAATTAAAGGCCTGGCAGTCCTTGATATATAATATATATAATAATGCACGGCCCACCACCTTTCATCTTTCTTTTAGACTAAGATCAGATCAAGTTCGAGTCAAACCTGTAAAATAATGATTAATTAATTAATGTGTTTGTTTGCATTGTTTCAGTCCACTTCCTCAGCAGTTCGTGGTGGTAATGCACCACTACCAGTGTCGTGTAACAGGGTTGTTGTTTAATTAATTTGATCAAAATGTATCATATTTATAATATTTTTCTTGTTTAGCAGAAAAGTTTATCTAGTAGTTATTAGAAATGTTTCTTTTAATCTTTGTGGAAACTCCAGGTTCCTTTTGTTTGTGTAGTGACGACGCCCCGGGAGTTTGTACAACACATTTTACCCACTGTCTTACATTTGTAAATGTCTGTGTTGCAGATGTTAAAATTCATTCGCAAGCTGTGTGCGAAGAATTCATGCTGCCAACAGCACTGCAGGGCTGTGAACAGGCTCGTGACTTTCCCTTTAAAGAAAAGGCAAACCCTTTACCAGGTAAGTGTTGGAAAATCATTCATGATTATTTTTGATACCTAATATTACAAGTGAGTATGGGGGAACCCAATATGGTGTCACCTCCTGATGAGAAACCTGCTAAGTTTTATTAATTTTATTAAGAATGACTTTCCCACAGACCAAATTGGTATTGGTAACTCTAAATTGTCCCTAGGTGTGAGTGAGAGAGTGAATGGTTGTTTGTCTCGTTTGTCTCTATATGTGGCCCTGTGATGGACTTGCGACCTGTCCAGGGTGCACCCTGCCCCTTGCACTGTGATTGCTGGATATGGGCACCGGCGACCCCCGTGACCCAAAATGGAAGAAACGGGTAAAGATGATGGATGGATGGATGGATGGATGGATGGACTTTCCCAGTAGCCCAACAGCACATGACTTCTTGTCCAATATGTCTCTGATCATTAGCATAACACAGTATTTATGTTAGCTCTATTTGTTTGGCAGGAAGAAAGCTGAACATTGGCTTCACCACCAGGGCTAAGCTGAACAAGTTGCTAGATGATGGAGAATATGGAAAGATAAGGTAAAGCTTATTTTTTAACACCAAGAACACAGTAGAAATAGCCTCTCAATTATTACTGATACCTCTGACCACTTGAGGAATTCCACCTGTTCCCAGCTTTTTGTGTGAAGAACACACAGTTCAAAACACTTAAAATTCAATTGTTTTCTACTCTTCTTACCATTTAGGCACTGTATTTATATGTTTTGTTGCTGTTTTGCTGTTGATATGTACATTTTCTGCTAAACCCACTGGAAAATGAAGAATGTCTCTAACTTTTCTCTTGTCATTTTTGACTAAACCTACATCATAAAATGCTCTTCATACAATGTAACAGTTAAAACACAGTCAAAAAGGTGGTAAATACTAACATTTATGGAGGACTTACTGACATTATTAGAAATAAAAGCAGAAATATATAAATAGACCATTAAATGAATATATGAACTTAAAGTTTTAAAGTTTAGTTTAAAACAAAACAAACAGGAAAACACCTGTGCTTTTGTTTTAAACTAAACCTT
This sequence comes from Garcialebias charrua, assembly GCA_038048925.1. Taxonomy (NCBI): domain Eukaryota; kingdom Metazoa; phylum Chordata; class Actinopteri; order Cyprinodontiformes; family Rivulidae; genus Garcialebias; species Garcialebias charrua. The sequence continues at coordinate 8,165 of JBBPBX010061280.1, read as the reverse complement.
AAACTAAACTGAGGCAGCACAGACATCTGCACGTGGATCCTGCTTTATCCTGTCTGTTGACCAATAGGAGAAGAGCTGATCCAGGAAAGGTTTCCTTTTTTATTAAATTGGTGCATTTTAAGTTATTTATTGGTTTTTATATGTTTTAGTTATTTATTCGTCCATTAATATATTTCTTTTTACTTTTTATTTCTAATTATGTCAGTTTTGGTCCTCCATACATATTCAAACATCAAATAGTCTTTCAATCTGACACAGATCTATAAAGTAGAGTGTAGGGAGTCATTTTCAGTCAATTTCTATTGTAGGATGTAGCCAACAGGATGAGGGCAGGTGAAGCTCACCAGCACAATCAAACCCTGTTGCCGCGCTGCCGCAACCCCCCCACACACACACAAAAACAAGATTCTCACTCTTTGGCTTTTTGAAAAGTTGGCAGCCCTGGTGTGTGCTGCTGAGGCAGATAATTTGAGGCAAGTAAAACACTGCAGGTTAGGTTATTCTAGCGTTTAAATAAGCCATATACAGTATGCTACGAGTTTTTTTTTTTTTGGCTTAGTTCCTGGATGGTTTTTCAAAGAGACAAGGCCACGCATCCTCACGCTGTTTGTGTCGCATGTCTGTTAACACACATGCGCTCACTAGCCAGCAGAACAATAACCGCAGCCAGGCTGAAATACTAATTTACTTTAAATACGTATTTCGGCAACATGACTGTTTTTGTAGCTGCTTAAACAAGAGGCTGAGGAGGAACCAAACAGTTCCTGAGCTCCACTTATGTCAGCATTTAACAAGTAAAGAAGAAAATACAACTTTATAACTTGATGTTGATTTATTTTCTCACACTTCACCTGCTTCTCTTTACTGCTGCCAGAAAGGAGAATGATGAAGTGATGTTTAGAAGAAAATGTCTCGCTCACTTTTCTTCATGTGCTGCATCACTTGATTGATGTGACAGGAGGAAAGGAGAGGTGTTTGTGAACTCTTCAGAGTGAGCTCTCGTCCATCTTCTCTTCTCTTCCATCCTGTTGGAAGCTGCAGACTACAGTACAGTATTAACTTCAGCTCACTCACATGTTCTCTTTGATTCAGACTCTGCAGGTTGTCAGAGATCAGCTGTGCCTCTCTGCTCTCAGCTCTTCAATCCAACCCCTCCCATCTGACACAACTGGATTGGACTCAGAACCTAGCCTTGAGTAGGGTTGGGCATCGTTTGAATTTGAGCGATTCCGGTTCCGATTCAGATTCTTCGTTTCAATTCCGATTCTTTTCGATTCTCGATTCCGATTCTTTTTGTAGGCGGGGTTAAAAAAAGACATGTCAATTCAATTCAGTTCAGTTTATTTATACTGTATAGCTCCAAGTCACAACAGAAGTTGTCTCAGGGCACTGAACAGAAACAATCAAATATAAAAATAATAAGTTAACAGAAACTTTAATATAAAAATAATGGTAACACTATTTATCTGAGGAGACTACTTTGAGTTTAACTCCATGTTATAAAAAAGCTACAGTAGTTAGCCAGAGTTATTTCAGGATGAAATAATTTGAACTTCTGTTTGAATTTAATGCTATGAACTTTTTCCTTTTTGTTACATTTACTATGAATTTCTCACAGGGCAGATTAGAGCCAACATGGAGGACTCACCAACATATATTATTATTATTATACATATAATATTGTCCAGTGTCTGATGCTGCAGTCATGTTACTGAGCTCCCACTGATGGGCTAACCTGGTTCCACCACCAGCAGCAGGATCCTCAGACAGAACAGCTGGTGGGATGTCCTGGTATCTGCAGCCCTCTCTCCATTTGTTTCTTCATGGACATGGAGCTGTGACATTATGTTGTGCCTCTTCCTCAGCAAAACGCTCCTCCAGTGGAGACTTTCTGGACAGACTGCAGGAAGTTCCTAAACAAACAACAGGTTTATCAGTATTATCAGTAAAAAGAGATTATTAAATCATTTTTAAGACTGAGAATGTGTACAATTATTAGCTCTGTTGTTATTGCCTAACTAACCTATTCAATAATTCTTCAAACTGTGACATTCACTCATAATGGAATGAAAGAGAACATAAACAGAAATTATATAATACTGAAAACTAGAGACATTTAGACATTTTAAAAGACACAGAGAACTTTAAATGGATTAAGAATGTTAATAAGTGTTGGATTTGAGTGCAATGTAAGTGCAATCCATGGTTGAATTCACATCTGAAAAGGGATGCAACCTTTTCACAACATATGCTGTAACAGTTCTGTGGCACTCTTCATTCAGTTAAACTGACGTTTTTACCTTGGACAGTCACTGGTGAACACTGTGAAGCCATTTCAGGTCGTTTGTCTAAGAAAAAAATACAAGCTAACGTTAGCATCGTGTTTGTATTTGAGCTGACTTACCGCTTTAAGCGGAGTATAACTTGTTAGCTGCCTTAATGTTGGTATGAGATGTAGTTTATAGTTTATTTATTTACCTGATGGAGCCGAAGAGGTAGCGATTAGCGAAAAGTTCGGCGGAGCGTTTTGCAGACGGACCACTCTGTACTTCCGGTCGGATACGAAGCGAAAATAATCCGGTGGAGCGCGTCAAAGACGGGACACTATTTTACTTCTCCACCCTCCTTTGCATGATAGAAAATTATTGCAAGTGCTGCACTGACCTGACTGGTCATTTTATTAAATTAGTACGCTTTAGATCGCAGATGCACACTTCCGGTGGATTCTTCTTCGTTGGTTTTCGGCAGCGGCTACTTCCGGTCGGCTAACTAGCATCGAACATAGGAATTGCAAATTAATATTTCGAATGATTCCGGGAAAACCGGACAGTTAGTCCCGGTTCCAAACGATTCTCGATTCTCGATGCCCAACCCTAGCCTTGAGAGGTAATTTCTAAGTAGTTTGAGTAAAGCAATTAAGACACTGATTTTTAAAACCAGATGTGGAAATGGAGAATGCCTTGTCTCCTACTTCCTGTTCCTCCTTTATATCTCAGCTCTTCATTGCACAAATGACTAATGTAAATTTTGAATGGTCTCACAACATCCTGTACTGTATAGTGACACACAATTTTTGTTCATTTGCCCCTTGTTTTTTCTTTTTCTTTTACAGAGCTTCCAGCAGTTGTGAAAAAGTCTAAAGATGTGGCGATCGGATCTCAGCGTTGCTTCCATCCACTCAACACCAGCTGTACACTTGTTGCTCCACCCATCTCTGTTCAAGTGTTGTCTGACCCTGATGACATGGTAATTAACTGAATGCATGGATACTATATGTTATTGATCCATTTGGGAATCATTACAATACAATTTATTTCTACATCTTTTGATTGCACACATAAATGATAGATAAGTGATATGATACCCCTTGATGGTATGCAATAAAGCTATAGAAAATAGGCTTAGACATATTCATTGCAAAGATGAATATATACTATAGATTTCCAAATACTGTACTGTAAATGAATGTTTAATCATTATTTGGTTAACAAGATCCATGTGTTTTGCAGGTGCCTGTTGTGCCGGATGTAGAAGTCCAAGGCGAAAGGTGAAGTCTCTACGGACCAGCTCAGCCTTGCTGGTTGGAGATCTTGCAGTGCTCATCTACGGGAGAGAGTTATTGGCCAATTGAAGTTTGACTGGGAGGCAATCGGGGGCTCATAAAGATGTGGAGTCAAAGCCTTTGGACAACACAAAGCTTGATACTTGGTGAGTATATAATTTAGGACAAAACTCATTCTAAAATACATTCCTAATGTTTTTTCTCGTTTTATGAACAAATTACTGGAATGTTCCATGCTCCTCACGGTTTATGATGCAGATTCTGATACAATCACCTAAAAATGCCATTCACTGATACCATATGGATTAGATTGGATTTGGTTATGTGCTCTATAATAAAAAAACAGTTTACAATCAAAGTTAAATGCAGGTTACGGGTATTATTTGTAGTTGTTAAATCAAAAATATCTTTTTTTTAAAGGGAACCACAATTACTTTTAACATTAGACTTTAATTAGTCATTGTTTTAACTGTAAAACAATGACTATAAAAAATACTGTAGGGTGTTTAGTTTTGTAAATTTTTAAAGTATATTTTAACATGTGTATATTTTAACACATTAAAATATATTTTAAAAATGTACAAAACTAAACCACCCTACAGTATTTTTACAGTTAAAATAAAAGTTTATCAAATAAAGTCAAATGTTTAAAAGTAATTGTGGTTCCCTTTAATAATAAGTTATTGTTTATCACTCGTGAAACCTAGAGACATATTTTAAGGATATATTTGATGTGAGAGTAATTACACTGATGATAGAATAACATAACATTGGAGTAATTTCTGTTTTTTTTTTGTTTTTTTTTTCAGTCTACACCAAGCCAAAGTTCCCTGACACCACCATGCAAGATGTGCGAAGAGTCATAAGAAGAAGAAAAAAAGCAACATAAACACTACCGGTGAAGTTTTTTTTTTCTTATCCCCCCCAAAGATGTGAAGATGCCTTCTGAAAAGGAAAGACTTCAGTTTCCAGTTGGAGACACTATTTTTGCTTTGTTTAAGCAAATGCACACATTTTTACATTGTGTTCTGGACTTTATGTTTACACCTTGAAATGCAAATGTGCACCTTTTCCTTTTCAATTTTTAAACTTGGAAGGGATTCATTTTAAATGCTGCTGTTTTGTAAACTGTTTTTGAGCTGCACCTTAATTTTATATAAAAATATTGAAGTTCTCAAGACCTTGTTTTATGACTTTGTAAACACATCTTTCAGAATACTTTAAAAAATAATTTTTAGCATATAAATAGTATTGTGCAAGTATTGTTAAGCAAACTTACAAGTGTAACATAACAATTACAATGACAACATGGTATTAGTTTTAGAAATTCAAAAATTTAACTTAAATGATAAAATAAACTGTAAACTAGAAGTAAATAACAAGTGCATTGGACGTATATGAAAAAGTGTACTAGTGGTTTACTTTAAAGGAGAAATGAAAAGTGTTTTTAAGCTAATAGTAGTCTAATGAAAAGCATAAAATAAGCTTGTTGAGAAAATTTCACAAGTCAAAAATGTCATCCTAACTCAAATTTAGACTTTGCAAAGTGAAAAAATTCTCATCTGGTGTTTTTGACCCCCCTCCCTCTGCTTGCTCTCCGTCCCCTGAATATGACATAGGCAGTGCAATGGTCGTCCCTCATACAGTAATATTAGTGTGTGTATCTAGTATTTTTTCAACTTTCATCATTTTGTAAACCGCCCCCTAGCTTATAGACTGTAGTTATGTTATCATTCACAAGAGTTTGTATATATTTTTTGTTTATGTAGTGTTTTGTAGTTCTGTTTGTGTTAATAAAAAAAAAAATCTAGTAGTGGACAAAAAGGTTTCAGTGTGTAGCAATTAGGGATGCAGCAAAAAAAATCTATTTTTTAAAGAATCAAGATTCTTAGTCCTGGCGATTCAGAATCGATTCTAAAAGCCCCAAAATAGATTTTAAAACTTTTTTAAAATTTTATATTGTATTTTTACCGCTCCTGTGCATTCGGCCGCTGTAGAATTTTGGCCGTGTAGGGCCACCGTAGTTAGTTAGCCAGGCAGCTCCCAATAGAGCTTTGGAGCACACGTCACTGTGTGGGCGGGTGTCGGGGGCGTGTCGGGGCGTTCCGGTCTCGACCGCCATGTTTGTTGTCTTCAGAAAAAATAAAAGAAATTCAGGAGATTTCTTGCGTAAAATAAAAAATAAAGTGGCAAAATAAAGTGGACTGTATCCTAATAAGCTTCTCCCAGGTGAGAAAAAAAAACTACATGGAAAAAATCGGTATAATTGGAAATGTTGCCCGTTTGAAATAAATAAATAAATGGAGCAGAGACCTGGAGTAATACTTACCTCCACTGACATTCCCAGTCATTTTAGCAGACCTGGTCTGTGTCAGTGTTTACCCCACAAATAATTTTTATAATTACAAATCACTGGGAGAGCTGGTCCAATCTATGAACAGCTGGGTAGATGATTTGGACATTTTTAAAGCCCCCAGATTGTAAATACGTTGAAGGTACGTTGTTTTTGGCTCCTTAATTGTACATAAATTATTAATTTACATTTCTTTCAGAATCAAACGACCTTCTGTATGCTAGGAGTATTAAAAACTGAGAACACTTGATTTTTAAAGTATGTTTTTTTACTAAATTACAAAGGTCCAAGTTGAAAATTACCTTATTTTTAATGACTTGAGCATGTCTAATAACATGTAGACTTCAAATCTTGATTAGATTACTATAATCACTATATACAGTATATGTATTAAGATGCATATATATACTGTATATTATAGATTGTCTTTTCATTCACCATTTTAATTGTGTTCACAGGTTCTGCTCTGACTCTGAGCCACCAGAACACCGTGGGTCATGCTGAGTAACAGTGTGTCTACACACAGAAATAAAATGGTGTGTGAATCATCAAAACACCTACATTAAAATACAGCTAGCAGTAAAAAAAATCTTAAAGTTAAAGCATGTGGTTTCATCATAAACACCAACTCCTGAACTTGGAGCATCTCCTGATGGACTCAGTGTGATCGCTGCTGCCTGGAGAAAGTTCCCTCACAGATACAAGACATGCAGCATCCAGCAGCTGGAGGCAGGAGATGAAGTTCACCTGCAGAAGCATCACCCACTCTGCACAGGTGCATAATCAAACCACTGTGACCTTGTGTGGACCACACAGACATGGCTGGACGTCTACAGAAAGCATGAAGCTTCCTAAAGATATTTCTCAGAGCTTGTACTTCAAGGGAGACATAATTATGTAAAACATGCTGTTGACTTATATTTGCACATTTTTGTGTGTTTTCTATAAAATGTATTAACTCACACGTTCATCACATTTACTGGAAATGTTTAATTACATCAAATGTTTACTTCAAAATGGATCTGTTTCATTTCAAATTCAAACAATGACAACAATACGGCAAAGCAATGAAGTCCTGTATAGTACCTGACTTTTTTTGTGTCACCTCTAAGAAATTCTTTGTCTAGCTGTTTTTTATTCAGCTCTGACCTGAGCTCCCTGTTTTCCTGTAAGAGACGATTAATTTCTGCTCTTCTTTGTTCGCACAACTGACATTCTGTTTGTCGCCTTTTTGCTGCTGGTTCATCTTCCTCCTCCCCATCTGCAGCGACAGTGATGTGCTCTCGTGGGGTTTCCACCGCAGACTCCACAACTTGCTCATGCTCCTCTTCAGCAGCCTCCATCACCTGTTGGTGCTCCTCTCCAGCAGCCTCCACCACTGGTTGTTGCACATCTCCTGCTGCCTCCATCACTGGTTGTTGCACATCTCCTGCTGCCTCCATCACTGGTTGTTGCACATCTCCTGCTGCCTCCATCACTGGTTGTTGCACATCTCCTGCTGCCACCATCACTGGTTGTTGCACATCTCCTGCTGCCTCCACCACTGGTTGTTGCACATCTCCTGCTGCCACCATCACTGGTTGTTGCACATCTCCTGCTGCCTCCATCACTGGTTGTTGCACATCTCCTGCTGCCTCCATCACTGGTTGTTGCACATCTCCTGCTGCCTCCATCACTGGTTGTTGCACATCTCCTGCTGCCTCCATCACTGGTTGTTGCACATCTCCTGCTGCCTCCACCACTGGTTGTTGCACATCTCCTGCAGCCTCCACTGCTTGTTGATTTTGCCTTTCCATCAATTCCTGGCCTTCATCTTCCCCTTGTTTTCTGCTGTAACGTCTCTTTAATGGACGAGCATGTCTGTCTGATGTTGACACTTTCACCTCGGAGTGTCCCAAGTGCAGTGTTGGAGCCCAGTCGGGATGTGACTCATCCATCTCATAAGAAGATTTGCCTTGAAGAGAACGCAGATCAGTAATATAATTATTGCCAGAAAACATTACTGTCATCCATCTAGTATATTATTTTTTTAGTTGAAATTACTGAAGTTCCATTGGTAGATTACCTTATTTTAATGGTGATGTATAAATGTCATAACAATGTACTACCCTTAAATATTCAGACACATTTTGTTAAAAGATGAAGCGCTTTAATGTGTAATATGTTGAAATTTGAAAATTGAGATGAGTTACTCATTTTTTGTTACTTATAGATTATTCTTTGAATAGATTGTTTGGAAAAGGGGCAGAT
>JBBPBX010061279.1:10906-21174 GCA_038048925.1 Garcialebias charrua | reverse complement strand
AGACGTTTATTTTCTAAACACAACGTCCCAGTGGCTTTTAAACCCCAAAATACATTACGGCAAAGACTGGTTCATCCCAAAGATCCAGTCCCCCGGCACAAACAGAGTAATATTGTGTATGCTGTTCAGTGTCAGGAGGGCTGTGATCAGTCTTATATCGGGGAAACTAAACAGCCACTGGCCAAAAGGATGGCCCAGCACAGAAGATCAACATCATCAGGTCAGGACTCTGCAGTCTACACTCATCTCCACGCCAGCGGTCACTCTTTCAAGGATGAAGATGTTCACATCCTTGATAGAGAGGAACGATGGTTTGAGAGAGGAGTAAAGGAGGCCATCTTTGTGAAAAGAAACCGTCCATCATTAAACAGGGGTGGAGGCCTCCGGGTTCAACTGTCCCCCTCTTACAATGCTGTTATTGCTAGTATCACTCAGCCCTCTGTGAATAGCAAACAACCATCAGGGTGCTAATGATCCATTGTTAGGCTGATGGCCCTCCTTGATCATGTGAGCAACTGGTTTCAGGCTGTCATCAGCCAACTGGTTGTGCAACACTGTGAGAGGGTGCTATTTATAAGACTGAGCTGAACACAGCAACTCAGACTGAGGAAGTCTTTCGGACGAAAGACGAAACGTTTCTACATTTTTTTTTGCTTTGTTTTGTTTTATTTTTTGAATGTCCAGAGGACCAGACTTAGCTTTTTTAGATTTGTCTATCAGAGTTTGGGGGATTCAATGGGATTGAATGGGTCCCTGACTTTGTACAGTACTGTAATAGATTTAGTATTTTTATTCTTACAGAATTTGTGTTCTCTCCATATCAGTTTGTTCATTCATTCATTCAACCTTTATTTATACAGGCTGGACTCGTTGAGCCACGGGGACTCATTTACAAGAGGGACCTGTCTCACTCACACCTAGGGTCAATTTAGAGTTAACAATCAGCCTAACATGCATGTTTTTGGACTGTGGGAGGAAACCGGAGCACCCGGAGAAAACCCACGCATGCACGGAGAGAACATGCAAACTCCACCCAGAAAGGCCCCCGGACCAGGATTTGAACCGGGGACCTGCTCGCTTAGAGGCAGTCAAAGTCAAAGTCAAAGTCAACTTTATTGTCAGAACTGCAATATGTACAGGACATACACAGGACCGAAATTGCGTTTCTCTCAGTCCCTCGGTGCAACAGTAACCATCTAAACACTAAACACTAAAACATTTAATAAACATAAGCATAAAATAGTAAAATAGTAAAAAAGTGTAACACTGTCCTGAGTTTTTTCATAATAGTATAAAAGTATGAAAATTTACACCAACACTGAAACACCAAACACCCCTAAAACACCAAACACCCAATGAACATAAGCATAAAATGAAATAATAAAAGTGTAATACTGTCCTGAGTTTTTGCATAGTAGTATAAAAAGTATAAAACGTATATCTATAAAATAAACTGAAGTTTCTAGCGTTGACATTTGCAAAGAGTCATCAACATCTCCAAAAGTTTGCTCTGTGTTGTAAAAAGCTGCACTTTCAACCTGCAGAAGGAATGTTGTTGTTGGAATATGGGGAGATGTTTTGTTTTTGCTACTGGGGGGATGTTTTGAGCACACAAAAGACTCCAGCCCCAGGGGGGCCACACATACCTAATGGAATGCAAATTCCTCAATCTGTCATTTTACAGTCTCCCATGGGAGCTATATGTAAAATATTTACAAGTACATATGTTTGGTAGTCCTAGTGTTAAATATACGACTGACATCTGCAACGTGATACGTCAAAGATCTGCTGGAAATCTGAGGGATCGCATACCTCCAGGTACTTCACAGATAAAAATCCTTAAATATACGACTGACATCTGTCATGTATACGTAAATATAAACCAATCATACGTCAAATATGCGGCAAGTATCCGAAGAGATGTAAGCAATAATCCCGAGGGATAACAGAGCCACATATTTCTGGATCTGCAGCAGATAAAGTATCCGGATTTTGGGATTTTTTAAGGATCGCATCCGTTCGTATCTGGGAATATCCGAAACTAGGATGCGATACGGAAATTCCCGGAAATTGTCCGTATATGTGAAGGATGCGGAGATATACCATATCTGATACTCCCGTATATCTATGGTTTTTGTGCAGTGTTGAACCAAGACTTCACCGAAAGCTTGGCTGCTTGCCGAATTACCTGTCCCATAGGACAGGACAGCGTCATCGGTGTGGGATCCTTGGATCTCCACACCCTCTTTTACCTGTGATAGTTAGTGCTCAGTGAGTGCTGAAGGTGTCAGCTCGCAGAGGAGGTTCTCGCGTTGTGCCAGAGTCCAGTCCAATTGTCGAGTCTCCTCTGTCGTAGTAGTTGAAGGTTCACTTACCGGGCTTGTGGTCTCGGTTGGGGAATCCTTTTTGACCACAGTGGTACCTGTTGTTAGACAGTCAGTGTCCTGACCTTGGGAAGGCACCTCGATTGGCAGTGGACTGCTCACTGTGGCCCACATTGTCTGATCACCATAATTTATAATCGCCTCAAAGCGATTTATAAAATCTTGGCCAACCAAAAATGGAGTCTGGAGTGAGTCAAGTTCAGACACATACACCGGGTAGTATAGTGACATTTTGCCAATCTGCATGTGAACCATGGCTATTAGGGTTGTTCTCGCCTTTGCGAGGCCTTGTTGCTCACCATAAGTGTATTTCACAAAGGGTATTTGCCTGTCAACACCGTCAGCGGCGGTCCTTAGCTCCTCAAACAGTTCGGCTGACATGATAGACACGTCGGAACTGCAAACCAGGAGTGCTTCTCGCGCGAGGACCCCTTCCAGTGTGAGTGGCAGGTAAGCTTTCTTAGCCACCCCCCTTTTGATAAAGTTACACAGAAACCGTTCAGGTTTAAGCACACGCTTCTGTTAACGTGTACCTCTGTCTGTGCAATCTTCGTTGCTGTCAGCATCATGTTGGCTGTCTGCCTCATGACCTTTGGGACGCTGAACATCAGCAGTTTGTTTGCTGTCAGCATCTTTGACAGTGTTGATGTTGTTGATGTCAACTGTGTGCACTGAGTTGTTGCAAAAGGCAGTGTTGCACGTCGCTTCGTCAGGTTGAACAACATTGTTTGTGTTATCATCAAGGACAACGTCACACGTTGTGTAAGCTTGGTCAACCACTGTAACATTCAAATCATTTGACAAACAACTTACATCATCGGTCTCTTCCGAGCACGGAGGTGTCGTTTCCTTAATCTGGAGCTTGTGTGACTCTTTGCATGTCTTGAACTGTGCAGCTCGAGGTGCAGGGGCAGGAGGGCAGCTTCTTGTGGGTACATGTTGGGACCGACCATTTTTTAAAGGGTCACGGCGCCCAGACATCAACTTCTCTCGAAGTTCACCCACTGTGAGACCTAGGTGAGAACTCTTTTGGTTCGATCTGAACCATCTTGGTTCACCTAGAGAGCGAACACCTACCTTGTGTGGTTCTTTGCTCATCTCAGGGTTTCCAACCTGAGGGGCAGTAGGAGCAGAACTCCCTGTGAACCGAAATGAGTCATTTTTCCAGCTGGAATCAACACACTGTAGGTTGTTATTATGAAAATCCTGTTCACTCTCGCACTCTGTAGAAGAGGGAACCTCTTCTATCAGCTGCGAGTGGGATGTGACCTTTTGACCTGGACAAACCTCTGATAGAATCCTAGGTTGTATCTCTGCCTCATAAACCGTCGCAGCGTATCGTTTTATCATTTCCATGGTATCTTTTTTGCAATCAACCTTGAAACGAACACATTTCCGTTGAAAAGGCATAAGATTCATAAGGAAAAGATTTTTAAACTCCTCATCTTCCTCTAGTCCAAGGACAGTTTTGCCACCGGAGTAGACAGAGATCAGCCTGTCGTAGAACGACAGGGGTTTTTCCCACTCATCCTGATGGACGTCCACCGCAGCTAAGTAATTAGCATACGATGAAGCAGATGTCCATCTACGTGCGATAAAAGAGGAGGGCCTATCAGGTGACGCACCTGTTTGAACGTCCATCTTTGTACTGATTTTCTGCGAAAAATCAAGTAAAGTGGGTCTTATTTCGTAGCGTGCAAATAAATCATCACCATTTATGTAGCCTGGAGTAAATCAAAACCAACCAGCCTCCAGGTTTGTGCTTCACTGTGTTCAATAAGTCTATCATTCACAGGTACCTTATCTCAGGAATTACCCAAATGAAATGTAAAGTTAAATATCATTAGGCAGTGTTAACCTTATCCAGAACTTATAATGAAACAACAGTTACTAACCAACCCAATCTGATTGCTGTTTAATCACACCAATGCACACAAAAGTGATCAGATTCAGATGCAAGGTGTCTGAGCTGCTCATAAAACATCCAAGATGTTAAATGAAATAAAAATCAGTGATTTTTATTTCTGTGACAAGATCAACGTCGGCTATCTTTGTGTGATTTTTGTGGAAATCAAGACAAAAGATGCCTCATGTCTTTTATTTTAAACTTGCAGTTTAAAATAAAGTAGACAGCCTTGTAGCACAGAATTTATGATAAAAGTGTCAAGTTTTATCAAAAACAGACAAGTCTGTATTAATTCTGTGTAACTGTTCTGCTTTCAACATTTGATTATATGTGAAAATCAAATGAAGGATGCCGTGTGTTCAACATTTAAAAATGTACACTATTCAAAAACAGGAAAGTTAAAATGCATACAGGAATACATGAACCGTATTCTTCATAGCCTCCAGCAGATGGGGGTACAGCGCTGGATAAGTTTATCACATCGACTGCAATTTCTCTTGCTGATCGCTATAGAGGCGCTGTTGTCACCTGTGAGCGAAGCTACAGCTTGACATTCACAGACGTCTAACAACGGATCAAAAGCATCAATCAGAAAGATCTAAAGCCTTTACGTGACAAAACTCTAGAACCCCAGTCTCATAATAGACGATTCGATGTGAGTAACATCGTTTAGGACAGGTAATGTGATTTTTAAACTTTTTCTCAAAAGAAAAAGACAAGTCGGTTCCCTTAAACCAGACATAGCATCCGGCATCACGTGACCTGGTCACATGGCGATCGGCAGTCTCAGAGCAACTGACTCTTACATCCACTAAAATCTCAAAAACACGGCAATGAAACAGTCTTTTCAAAGATAGTAACGGACGAACAAGCCTGAAACTTGTAAGAGCAGGTTTACTGAAGTGAAAGTTGACGAGAGTGGGCTCCTTCACCACTTCGCAAGCGTCAACACTTACAGCGTAATCGACCAATCACAGCGAAGACAGAACATGCAGTTCAAACCCAAGTGTTCATGGGTAATGGAGTCTTCTAAACCTGACGTCACTCACGTGTGATGTGCCGCTCGAGCGATGCATTCACGGACCTCGAGGTCGGTCGAACTTTAGCGTGGAGCGGACTTTTCAACGTTCTAAAACACCTATAAATATCGCAAAACACCGCGGTTAAGCCAGTCTTCGACGACATTACGTGCATAGAAACGAACAACACAGATAAACTGTCAGAAATGTGTGCAAAAATGAATATCTGACAACCAGCAGTCTACAGAACCAACTTTTTTGAACACGACACACGATGGACCAATCACAGCGTTTTTGCAGCCGAATGCCTCGGAAATGCTAACGTTAGCTCTACCCAACGTTCTGGACACTCTTTCACAAAATAAACGTAGAATACACCACAGAAAATACTGCTAACGAGCCCAACACATTCAGGCTACCCTCACGCCTTTCAGAGAAGGTAGCACACTAACTGTTGACAACAACGGACTTTACGTCACTCAGAACAGGAGGACGGAACCCGACCGGTCCAAAACTGAGTGGGCTCACTCGAACCTCAGCCAACGTTGTAAATGCAAATGTGTGTAACAGACCTTCAACAGCAATCCGCAGATGTAATAAAAAGAAGCAGAGTCGTGACACGGCGGTCACAAAATGAGAAATGCATGCATTAGTTTGCGACACGGTTTGAAACGTCTCACAAACAAACATCACCCGCAGCTTCAAAACATACGTTCAAAAGTGAAAGAAAGATTATTCTAACGTGAAATGAGCTAGACAATGCAGCGATTAGCAATCTCTGTGACAGACCAGCCAGAACCATCTATAAGTCCAACACAGGATAAAAACTATATGCCAACACGTTATGAGCACAGAAACACCAATTTAATCTTTCAGAAGACCTGTACGCAGGCCACCAATTGTAATAATATAGATAAATAAATATGTCAAGTTTACTGACTTATCTATAATTTAGATCAGTGTTTTTCAACCAGTGTGCCGCGGAACAGCAGTGTGCCGCGAGAGATCGTCTGGTGTGCCGTGAAAAATTAGTAAATTGAAATTTTTATTAACTGGTGTAATTTCCTTACCGCGCGATAGGTGGCAGTATAGAGCATAGCGTCGCACATTAAAACAAGAGAAGTAGCGGTGCATGAACGTGACGTGAGCAGTGAGCAAAACAAACCAACAGCGAGGATCTTCTCAAACAAACAGCGATGGAAAACTTTTTCAAAAGAAAAAATACTAAATCCGGTCTGGTCCCTGGACAAAATACGGACCCAGATGAAGGCCCAAGTGGAAATCAGAAGAAGGCAGAAACTGTGAACGTGAGACTGTACAGTAAGGCTTACATCTCTTTTGGATTTACTTTTAGCTATTTTGACATTGCTCCCATTTTCCACAACATATCTGTGCAAAGTGAGCTTCTCCAGCCTAACTGCCATGAAAACTAAAAGCAGAGAGAGACTGAAAGCTGTTGAGGAAGAGCTTTGTGTGTGTTTTTCTTCAATTCCTGCCAGAATATCAGCTTTGTGTTCATCCAAACAGGCACAGGTTTCACACTAAGTGAGTAAAATGTAGAGAGAATGGTAGCACTGTTCAGGTGTATTTGAAGGCATGTTAAGTGCAGTTTCATCCTCTTTAATTTTAAGACCACATTGGTGTGGCACTGTTCAGGTGTATTTGAAGGCATGTTAAGTGCAATTTCATCCTCTTTAATTTTAAGACCACATTGGTGTGGCACTGTTCAGGTGTATTTGAAGGCATGTTAAGTGCAATTTCATCCTCTTTAATTTTAAGACCACATTGGTGTGGCACTGTTCAGGTGTATTTGAAGGCATGTTAAGTGCAATTTCATCCTCTTTAATTTTAAGACCACATTGGTGTGGCACTGTTCAGGTATATTTGAAGGCATGTTAAGTGCAATTTCATGTTAAGTGCACTTTGAAATAAGAAATATAGAACATGATAAAAATACATTTTTGTGTTAATTTCATTCCTATTCAAGACACTTTGATAAGAATGACTATATATTTAATGTAAATGGTAAATGGAGCTTATTTATATAGCGCTTTCCAGCCCCCTGTGAGGAGCCCCAAAGCGCTTTACAATACCAGCCATCCACCCATTCATTCAGACATTCATACACCGGTAGTGGTAATGTAGGCGGATACAGTGTATCTATGTTTACAATTTTGGTTGGTGGTGTACCTCGGGATTTTTTCAATGAAAACACTGTGCCTTGGCTCAAAAAAGGTTGAAAAACACTGATTTAGATGATAGATTTGAGCAAGTTTAGCCTGACACAAATTCACCATCAGTTTTACGGGTTCTCAACTTTTTCAGATTAAATCAATAAATCTGTGGCTCAGTGACTAGACAAAATGTAATTTCACGAGAGACTTCAATTTATGTTGGTCCACCAGAAAATAGACCTTTTAATGAAATTATCATAAAAGTACATTAAACATTTGTATCGATATTAGCTCTGATCTACTAAACTACGTTGACAAGAATTCAAATTAAAATCAAACAGACAGTTAGGAACTTTTCTGTTGGCACATTTACTTGACAAATTAATGGCTTATGAAAAAGAAGATATAGGAGGAAGATTAAAGATTGAAAGCTAAGTTAACTGAAGTTGATTATTTTGAAACAAACAGGGTGGCAACCTTTCCCATACAGGTCTCAGTTGGGCTTCTCACACGTTCAGGACACAATCAACGCCTCGTTACCTGTTGACGATACGTCTTGGAGATGAGTTGAAGTTTTGTGGACAGTAACGGACTGTGTTGTCCAGTTCACATCCAGATGACCTCCGCGCGTGTGTGCTGATTCAGACGAGCAAGAAGAGCGCTTCTCCCAGCAGGAACAGAGCCAAACGCACTGACTGATTTTCAAAGTAAAACTTCAGAAAACAAATTCTTTCAGAAATGAGTGTTTTGAGACACAGTAGGCTTTATTGTGACTCCAACTGAGACGTGGGTCTAATTGGCATAATGACCGGAACGTTTCCAGCTTTTTTCCAGAGGAAAAACCAGTTCTTAGGAAGTTCTTCCCTCCGACACTAAAGTTTAAAACGGAAGTGGATCTTTATATGGGAGGCGAGGGTCTCCCCACCTCCTCAATAACTATTGGCTGGTTTAACAAAACAACGGATGGAGTTTTCATCCCATAGGCAGAAGTGTCTCTGACGGACAACAGGAAAACTGTTTACAGAATCGGCCAGATGGCCGCTTGTGAGCACAGAGAATATTGTGGCTAACTTTCACAGACAAAACAGAGAAGGAAGTAACAGCTTTCACCCTGACTCGTGCCTTAGAATCAGAGTCTGCTTGTTCTGCAGAAATAAAACCAGCAGAAGGTCAAAACTCATGAAAGTAACAGATCCTCATTAAAATGACAAAAATATACTGTAGATCAATTCTGAATTAACACACATTAAAAAGAAAGTTCAATCTGATTAATTGGTGTCCATTAATTCAAAACAATTACAACAAAATGGTGTCCACTTGTCTCCTTGAGAGCTTCAAGAAGGTGTAACACTGAGAGTTTCAGAAAGATGTGGAGAGGCCCACATCCCATACGGACATGAGGGTGCTATATCCCTACACAAAGGTTTTGGAGCTTTGAAGCTTGGTCGGGTTTTAACAGCGGCATGTTGTCAAACCCTAGCGGATGACGAAGTATTTGGCTCATGACTAAACGTCCAACAGCTCTTTAGAAAGTCTCATCTCAACTTTCCAAACAGACTGACAAGTTCGAGGAAGTGAAAGCTTTTTTAAAGAGAGCATGACTTCCTGTGACTTGCTCCTTCCCAATTTGCTAGCAACCAGGGAGTAGGAGGAGATTTGTCTAGGTCAAATAAGGAGGTGAAAGGAAGGAGATGAAAGTGAAATATACAACAGGCTCCAGCTTTTATGATTAAACTGATTAAACTGTCTCAACACTTTTAAACAAATACTGAAAGATCATTTTGACCAGTCACTTGGATTATCAACATAAAGATAATAATGATACACTAAGCACAAGGTTATACTTTGGATTATTTAAATTAGAAAAAAAATAAAGAGTCTCTGGGTGAGATAATTTGTGTCCTGTATTCAAATTAATGGAATAAACAGTGTATTGACTTTTGGAACAAAAATCCATAGCGGTAATTCTACAATGATTGGAGTTGTTGATTGCATCAGCATGTAGAGGGGACCCTTGGATTGATGTAGAAGAGGCAACCATTGGATATAGGTTGGAGACCAACGTTGGAGTTGCAGGTCCCCACATCGAAGGTTGTTGGCTGGGTTGTTTCCAGTTGGTGCCATTCTGGTTCTATGAGAAGTGTGTGGCTGTATTTATGTGGTTTTAGGTGGGCTTATGATTGGGATTTTACATTAGGCCTTACCTATATGCACCCGGTGTGTAAGCTATCAATGGTTTAGATCAGCTACAGATACCAATTAAGGGGTGGGTCATGCTGTAAAAGTTGGTGTAGCCCCTGGTTTCTTTTTAAAAAATAAAAAGAGAAGAAAAACCCATGCATTTAAGGCCTTTTAACATTTGCAAAATTTTTACAAGGTTGATTGTATGTATACAGAAAATATAAGTGAGAAGCTTGTATTCTTGTTCTTGTATATTTTTAAACTGAGTGATTATACATGCGGGGAGCGGTTACTGTTGTAACGAAAGAAATATATGAAGAAGGAGAAAGCTAAAGCTTTTCTCGAGGAGACTTGTTTACTTAAACAAGTGTATTATTGTTTAATCATTTACCTCATTATTTTAAAGACTGTATTGAACGTCCTATCTACGAAAGTAGTGAGGTTAACGAGGGACAAGTGAACGCAACATAGAAAAAAACGGGACAGGGGGTTGATGGGAAGAAGAAGAAAGCAGAGGCGGGAAAAAGGAGAAAAAAGAACGGATGGAGATTGTTGCTAAGGCGGCAGACGTTGAGGTGGGAGAACAAAGTGGACTGTTTTAGTC
>JBBPBX010061278.1:9372-21174 GCA_038048925.1 Garcialebias charrua | reverse complement strand
TGTATCTTTTTCAATAAATCTGATTTGCTTCAAGAGACGCCTGGCTCATTTGAACACCCAAACTGAAATCCCTTCAATATCAACAGCCATGATGTCACCTCTTCTAAAAGATCAGCTCAACATGAATCCAACCATGCTCACCAGGCTGTGTCCTCCATGAAGATCCCTTCTCTCTCCAGCTGCATGAAGAGCTCTCCTCCTGCACAGGGAAACATTAGGTTTGTGAGCTCAATCGACATCGCCAAAAAAAAAAAACAGTCCTTTTTGTTTTCAGCAGCGAGTGATAAAACACAAAGAGGCTATTTAAAGATTTAAAATTATGTTGCGATGTTATAAAAATGGAGACTAAAATAAAAAACACTAACAGACAACCTGTTCAATCAATCATTTTCTCTTTTTCTTATCTAATTAGCGCCCAAACCGTTGCATGCCACTGGATTTCTTTACACGACACCGAACATCTAAAACTCTTAAAAGGTGAAAAAAAATAAAAGGTGACTGAACTTTTTGCTTGGAGCACAAAATAACGTCTCGTTTGTTCACGAAGCATCACGATGTAGAAAAATAACGACCCTGAAGACAGACCCAGCAGAGACAGAAGCCGAGCGGCTGATCTGACAGGAGCGACACGATATCAGAAACTGTAGTTTGCACAAAGCGGTGGAACTAATTTAAAATTCAAGTCTTGGCTGTTGCGCAGCCGCGGTGGATCTACTGAAGAAAAACAAGCCAATGAGCTGCTGCAGAGCCGCTTTTAAAATCAACATAAAGGTCAAAGGTCAAACGCTTTTGGGCATTTACGAAGCCGACCACTTTTTATTCATTCAAAAAGGACATTAGTGGATTTAGCATTTTAAAAAATACTTCAACTGAAGACTATTCACAGAAAATGTTAAAGAGATGGTAGTTTTGTTGGGTTTTTTGACAAAGATTTTCATGAGCAGGAGCTGTGAGGGTTAGATGGTGGACTTTGAAAAGGAAACTTTAAGATGATGATTCCCTCCCATGTCGTAGTTGTGAAGGTCCATCAGAGCCTGGATCGCCTCCTCCACTGACGTCATCTGGATCAATGCCATCTTACGGTCCCTGGTGAGAGAAACAGATGAAAAGAGGCAAAACAACAACAAAAACAGCTCATTTGTTTCTTCTTGTGCAGGTCATCTTGAAAGTGGGAGGAGTTTGTAAAATGTCTAATAAAAGTGTTCCTTACTGGAAAAACTTGAAGGCCTTGACGGTTCCTCCGCTGTTAGAGAACAGAAGACGGAGATCGTCCTCTCCAACTCCATCCCTGAAAAATCAAAGCTCAAACCCTCACTGCCTTGATCAGAATCAGCATCAGACTAAACGGTGGAGTTCAAGTCAAACTACCGGATGTTGGAGAGGTGAAGTGTTGCAGAGGGAGGAAAGATGTTCTGAAAGTTTTTGGATCCTGGTTTCTTGAAGCGGTGGAGTGGAGAGCCAGAGAAATCTGTCCAACGAAAACAAAAAGTTAAAGAGAAAAGGTTTCTAAAAAAAAAAAAAAATACTATATGTATATATATATATGTGTGTGTGTATGTATAGACTGTATATATATACAGTATACTGTATATATATATATACTGTATATAAACCCTATGTGTGGGCTGACTGTAGTATTTCTATGTGAATCGTTGACATTACTGTGCACAGGCTGTTGAGTCTGTAAATATGAGGTCACTGAAACGACGCTGGTGATTTGAACAAATCACTAAAATAAATGCACAGAAGTGACCAATTGCATTTTGTTGCCAAAGTCTTAAATCACAGAGTCACAAATAGGGGTGGGCGATATAGCTCAAACATAATACAGGTAGTCCCCGATTTACGAGCGCTCTGATCTGCGAGGTTCCAGACTTACGAGCTGCACATTTTTGGAAAAAACGAAAAAAATACTGAGTTTTCATGTGTTTTTTCACTTCAGTTAGCTAGTTAAGCATATAAACACACGTTTCCGATCATTTTTATGCACTCAAAAGTAGTTTTTAGATGAAAATAGAGTGTTTTTAGGTGCGCTAGCGAAAACCGTTCCAATTTACGAGCGGATTTCCGGATTTACGAGCGAAATGGCGGCCGTTCCAAATTACGAGATTTCCGGTTTACGAGCGCCTCGTTGTAACGGATCTCGCTCGTAAATCGGGGACTACCTGTAACGTGATATTTCAGAGCATTCTGACAATTACGATAAATTTTATAACGAAAAAGAAAAAAAAAAGCAGTTAATCATTTGACAAAATTAACTTGTTGCTTTGCAGTACCGTATTACCGGTATATATAAAAAATGGTTAATTTTACTGCAATTAATTTATTTAGTGATGTATTCAGCCTCAAAGTATAAAAATAATAAATAAAAATGATCCTTCTGTCATTTAGATTGAAAAAGTCTGCACAAAATATAGAAGAAAATCCACCACAAAAACAAAAGTGCAGGTGCAGTTTCACAAACTAACTAAATAAAATGAAGCTTAAGATCTGTTGCACATAAATGTAACATACAACAAAATATATGTTGCCTTTAAATGAGCTATAACTTCCACAAGTTGTGACAATGCTGAAAACAAATGAAATGCAGCCTGAAAGAACTGCTGATCAGAACCAACAGCCAATTTCCTGATTCTCAGGAAGCAGCTGGTCTGGAGGTTTGAGCTGTTCCCAGTCTCTGTTAGTGAGTCACAGACGCAGGTAAGACTCCGCGTTCAGACTTGACCATAAATCAGTGGTCGATGCAGTCAGTGTTTCTTCTACCATTAAACAAGCGGGGTGCCCCGCCGCGTCAATAGAACTGTGCGCACCCCCACCCCACCTGTCGACGCTGGCATAGTTCCAAGTTAGCAGCGCGCTAGCTGAAAAGCTAAAGGTGACATCTTCCTTCATGCTGAACCCTCACACTGACCGGCTCAAAAACTGTTGGGACAAACAGTGTGCAGCTCAGATGTCTATGTTCCCACCCCCCGCTCTAAAACAGTGTGCAGCTTAGATATGTCTGTTCATGCCTTCACCTTTACAACTTGAATATTGCTGCATGACCCATGTGAGCGTAATCCGGTGCATGGTGGGATGATGTATTTACATCATGAAATTAACATATCATGATGCAAGTTATTTTCTTGGGCGAATTTTTATTTATTTTATTTTTTTACATTATTGTGAATGATATATGGCCCAGCCCCAAGCTCAAATTTCATTGACAGTCGAACAATGGTTAAAGCGGTCGCCTTTCAGCAGGAGAGGTCACAAGGTTCGCCTTCTGGCCTGTCCATGTGGAGTTTGGAGTACAGTACTCCAGTTTCCTCCCACAGACCAAAAACATGCATGTTAGGCTGATTGGTAACTCTATATTGTTCCTAGATGTGAGTGTGCGAGTGAATGGTTATTTGTCTCTATGTGTCCCTGTGATGGACTGGAGACCTGGCCAGGTGTCTCCCCGCCTCTCACAGACTCATGGAGATAAGCATCAGCTTTCCACAACCCGAAAGAAAGAAAAAAGGGTAAAGAAAACTGACTGATGGATTGCAGCTTTTAAAATGTGTTATTCTTCTGTTGCTCAAAATTTAGTTTAACTAAAGACTCAAACATTCATTAAGCAGCTAAAAACATCTACTTTTAAAAGTTTAAAATAATACAAAAGTTCAGGATTATGTTTGTCCTGAACCCTGTTCGGTTAAAGGTTTCTTGCTCATGAGGGAGTTTTTCCTTTCCACTGTCGCCTTCATGCTTGCTCAAGATGAGAGTTCTGTGATGGAGTTAAACTCAAAGCAGTCTGCTCCTCAGATAAATAATGTTAAATTATTATTTTATATATGAATGTTTCGGTTCAGTGCCCTGAGATGACTTCTGTTGTGACTTGGTGCTATATAAATAAACTGAACTGAAATAAATTGAAAAAAGTATTCTGTTTGTAGCTATATTTTCTCTTGAGTATGTTTTGCCATCTTTTAGTTGAAAATAAGCTGCAAAACGAAGTATTTTTTGCCTTTACAAAAAAAGGGGCATGCACACTGGCTCAGGCTAAAAAATAATTCCAGAATTAATTTCCTCTTTCCATGTTAGATTTTGCTTGTGAATGTGATGGGAATTTAGTTCTAAAATAGGCTTCAAAACAAAGACAGTAACAGGTTTCAGGTAAGAGCTCACCTTTGGTTAGCAGTTGATCATCCAGCCCTTCTCTTGGCAAAGCCACAGTTTGATGTTTGGACAGAGTCACTCTCATCACTTTGCCAAACACCTTCTGGCCATTCAGGTGACTCATGGCTGCAGGTAAAAAGAGCAGAAAATAAAGAAACAAATCTGAGGCTGATAATTTTAGATTATCTACAGAAATCGTCATTATTGATAAAGGCTCTTGGCTGATACAAATTTACTGAATGAGTAATACATGTTAAAGCTTAAGTATGTAACTTATTTTTTAAACATATTTCTTCACTCTGCCACTATCTCTTGATAGACTGATGTTAGACTAGCCTGGTTAAAACCAGACCCTTGTCCTTCACTTCGCTCCGTACTAGGGTCTGGACTTTCTCCATAGATAACTGATTCTTGCTGGAGGCGTGGCCTCTGCTGAGGAACAAAACCATTGGATCTTGGAAAAATTTTGAACAGGGAAAAGCATTCTGCTCCCTCCCCCTCAGAGCCATATATGTCTGCTCCCCCGTGGTCTGCTGAATTTGACATCTGCTCCGCCTCCTGCTGCATTTTCTCTCGCTGCAGCCTGCCGCTGCATATTCTGTGTTTATATGTTAATAAAACGTTCTAAAAAAATAAAATAAAACCATGGATCGCTGGTCCAGCACACCAGAAGACCAGAAAATCTGATGGGACTCGGGCAGCAACGTAAAACCCTAGTTTAATTCTCTCGTGACAACCTGAGGCATTTCCTCATAGCGGAGGGAGAGGAGGAGGAGGAGGGAGCGATCACTTGACTTTTGGCCAAAAAAACAAAAGAAAACTCCAGATAAGGGATTAAGAAGGGGAAATTAATACATTTGTGTCACATATAAAACAGTCCTGCATCGCTTTGCATCGCTTTGAATGAGAACATGCGGCTGCTCGCTGCTGCGCGCTGGGACAGGTGGGGGCGTGGGTTAGGGGCCAAAAACTCCGCCCCTTCTGTTCTCTGATTGGTCCGGTCAAAAATCAGCCGGAGAAATCGTTGTCTATGGGAGAAGTCCCAGACTGAGCAGTGAAGGGAAATGAAAATTGAGCGGAGCTGTGCAGGAAGGTGAGGGCCAGGCTAATGTTAGACAGGTAATCTCTGAAAAAACTATAGTCCTCTGGCGTCTCCCGGTGGTAATAAAAGCATTTATAAAAACCAGAGCGCCCCGCGGTTAACCAGCCAATAAAAACAGCCAGCCAATAAAAACAGAGCTTCTCACTTCTCACCCCCTAACCCACGCCCCCCCAACCCACGCCCCCGCCTGTCAGCCCGCAGCGGCCGCGCAGGTTCTCGTTGAAATAATTGCAAAGCGATGCAAAACTGTTTTGTATGTGACACAAATGTATTAAATCCCCCTTCTTCATCCTTGCTCTTGACTTTTCTTTTGTTTTTTTTGCCAAAAGTCAAGTGATCGCTTCTTCCTCCAGACCTCGATTGACAGAAATGAGGAAGTGGATTAATTTGTCACGAGCAAATTAAACGTGAAGCTCTGCAGATTTCAGGGTGTTTTTGTTTTGCTGGACCAGTGCTCCATGTTTTTATTTTATTTTTTAGAACGTTTTATTAACATATAATCACAGAACTTTGCAGCGGCTGAGACGGGACGTAGTGGAGGCGGAGCATTCCAGGCTGCAGCGCGAGTGAGGTGGAGCTGGAGGCTCTTGCGGCATGATGCAGTACATGCACCAAACCACACCGTGATGCAGCTGGTCAGGACACTTTCTATGGCACCCCTGTAGAAGGTGCACATGATGGGGGTTGAAGCTCCAGCCCTTTTCAGCTTGCGGAGAAAGTAGAGACGCTGGTGAGCCTTCTTGGCCAGTGATGCAGTGTTCCTGCTCCAGGACAGGTCCTTTGAGACGTGCACTCCCAGGAACTTGGTGCTGTCTACTCTCTCCACTGCGGTGCTGTTGATGGTCAGAGGGGCATGTTGTGCATCCCTCTTCCTGAAGTCCACAACAATCTCCTTTGTCTTCTCCACGTTGAGAGTGAGATTGTTGTGTCCGCACCACAAGGCCAGGCGGCTCACCTCGTTCCTGTAGTCCGTCTCATCGTTGTTGCTGATGAGACCTACCACTGTTGTGTCGTCCGCAAACTTGATGAAGTGGTTGGAGCTGTATGATGGTGTGCAGTCGTGTGTTAGCAGGGTGAATAGAAGGGGGCTCAGCACACATCCTTGTGGGGCCCCTGTGTTCAATGTGATGGTGCTAGATGTGTTACTCCCGACCCGTACTGTCTGTGGTCTCCCGGTCAGGAAGTCTAGCAGCCAGTTACACATTGAGGTGTTCAGCCCCAGACTGTCCAGTTTAAGGATGAGCTGTTGGGGGATGATGGTGTTGAATGCCGAGCTGAAGTCAATGAACAGCATTCTAACATAAGAGTCCTTCGTGTCCAGATGTGTGAGAGCTGTGTGGAGGGCAGAGGAGATGGCATCGTCGGTTGAGCGATTAGGTCGGTATGCAAATTGGAAGGGATCCAGGGAGGCAGGGACAGATGTGATGCTTTTCATGACTAGCCGTTCAAAGCACTTCATCAGGATGGGGGTGAGTGCTACTGGGCGATAGTCATTGAGGCATGCGGGCGTTGCCTTCTTTGGGACAGGGATGATGGTGGTGGCTTTGAAACAGGTGGGGACGATGGCCTGGCTCAGTGAGATGTTAAAGATGTCCGTGAAGACCGCTGCGAGTTCCCCTGCACAGTCCTTCAGCACACGACCAGGTATGTTGTCAGGACCAGAGGCCTTCCGGGCGTTAATCTTGATGAATGATCGCCTTACGCTGTCTGAGGACAGCGCCAGCACCTGGCCATCAGGAGAGGGGGGGAGTTTATGTGCAGGTGTGCTGTTACTTGCCTCAAACCGAGCAAAGAACTCATTCAGTTCATTCAGCGTAGAGGTTGAGCTGTCACAGGTCTGGGGGGGTGGTTTGTAGTTTGTGATGGTCTGTATTCCCTGCCACAGACTGCGTGTATCCTTGCTGTCCTTGAAACGGTGAGCTATTTTCCTGGAATACTGCTTCTTGGCCTTTCTGATGCCCCGGGCCAGGTTCTTTCTGGCTGCCCTCAGGCCCACCTGATCTCCCGCTTTGAAGGCAGCATTCCTGGCTTTCAGGAGTCTGTAAACCTCAGCTGTCAGCCATGGCTTCTGATTAGCCCGAACAGTGATGGTCTTGAGGTTGGTTACATCATCAATGCACTTGGTGATGTATGAACATACAGTGTCTGAGTACTCCTGGAGACATGTGTTGTTGTTTGTGGTAGCAGCTTCTTTGAACATACCCCAATCTGTGGTGTCAAAACAGTCCTGGAGTGCCTCTGAAGACCCCTCTGGCCACACTCGTATCTGCTTGCGGACTGGTTTTGTGACTTTCACCAGTGGCCTGTATGCTGGCTTTAGCATAACACAGATATGGTCTGTTGCTGAACCTAGACCTAACAAACTGCAGCAACCCCAGATCATAGCACTGCCCCCACAGGCTTGTACAGTAGGCACTAGTCATGATGGGTGCATCACTTCACCTGCCTCTCTTCTTACCCTGATGCACCCATCACTCTGGAACAGGGTCATTCTGGACTCATAAGACCACATGACATTCTTCCATTGCTCCACAGTCCAATCTTTATGCTACCTAGCAAATTGAAGTCTTTTTTTCCAGTTAGCCTCACTGATTAGTAGTTTTCTTAAGACTACACAGCAGTTCAGTCCCAATCCCTTGAGTTTCCTTCACATTGTGTAGCTGATCTAATTTTTTTCTTATTATTTTTCTAATGAAAACTCCTGCAAGCGTGTAAAAGTGTTTTTATTTCACCACAAATCCACCCTCATTATTTACAAACCGGATTCCCAAAAAGTTGGGACTCTGGGACCCCAGAGAGCTAAACAAATTGTGAATAAAAACTGAATGCAATGATGTGGAGGTGCCAACATCTAATATTTTATTCAGAATAGAACACAAATCACAGATCAAAAGTTTAAACTGAGAGAATGTATCATTTTAAGGGAAAAATATGTTGTTTCAAAATTTCATGGCGTCAACAAATCCCAAAAAAGTTGGGACAAGTCCATTTTTACCACTGTGTGGCATCCCCCCTTCTTCTTACAACACTCAACAGACGTCTGGGGACAGAGGAGACCAGTTTCTCAAGTTTAGAAATAGGAATGCTCTCCCATTCATGTCTAATACAGGCCTCTAACTGTTCAATCGTCTTGGGCCTTCTTTGTCGCACCTTCCTCTTTATGATGCGCCAAATGTTCTCTATAGGTGAAAGATCTGGACTGCAGGCTGGACATTTCAGTACCGGATCCTTCTCCTACGTAGCCATGATGTTGTGATTGCTGCAGAATGTGGTCTGGCATTATCTTGTTGAAAAATGCAGGGTCTTCCCTGAAAGAGATGACGTCTAGATGGGAGCATATGTTGTTCTAGAACCTGAACATAGTTCTCTGCATTAATGGTGCCTTTCCAGACATGCAAGCTGCCCATGCCACAAGCGCTCATGCAACCCCATACCATCAGTGATGCAGGCTTCTGAACGGAGCGTTGATAACAACTTGGGCTATCCTTGTCCTCTCTGGTCCGGATGACATGGCGTCCCAGTGTTCCATAAAGAACTTCAAATTGTGACTCATCTGACCACAGAACAGTCTTCCATTTTGCCACACTCCATTTTAAATGACCCCTGGCCCAGTGCAAACGTCTGAGCTTGTGGAGCTTGCTTAGAAATGGCTTCCTCTTTGCACTGTAGAGTTTCAGCTGGCAATGGCGGATGGCACGGTGGATTGTGTTCACTGACAATGCTTTCTGGAAGTATTCCTGAGCCCATTCTGTTATTTCCTTGACAGTGGCATTCCTGTTTGAGGTGCAGTGACGTTTAAGGGCCCGGAGATCACGAGCATCCAGTAGAGTTTTACGGCCTTGACCCTTACGCACAGCGATTGTTCCAGATTCTCTGAATCTTTTGATGATGTTATGCACGGTTGATGATGATAACTTAAAAGTCTTTGCTATTTTACGCTGGGTAACACCATTCTGGTATTGCTGCACTATCTTTCTGCACAACAATGGTGGAATTGGTGATCCTCTTACCATCTTGGCTTCTGAGAGACACTGACACTCTGATAAGCTCTTTTTACACCCAGTGATGTTGTCAATTGATCTAATTAGTGTTAATTGGTCTACCAGCTGTTCGTTATATGCTCAATTTCCTTTTTCCAGCCACTTATTGCTACTTGTCAATACTTTTTTGGGAACTGTGGACATTGAAATTTTGAATCAACATATTTTTCCTTTAAAATGTTACAATTACTCAGATTAAACTTTTGACCTGTCATCTATGTTCTATTACCAATAAAATATTGACATTTGCCATCTCCACATCATTACATTCAGTTTTTATTCCCAATTTGTTTAGTGTACCAACTTTTTTGGAATCCGGTTTGTATGTATATTTGTTTTTTTTGGTTCCTTGAATTTAATTAAATTTTGGTGGAGTAGCTCTTATTTTATTGCTTCCTGTTTCTACGTCGTATCCTGTCTGTTCTCGCTGCTCTCCTCAGTTTGCGCCGAGCTGCGCTAAGGAGAGGTAAGCGTACGGAGCTGTCTCCTGTTTTTGTGTTAAAATATTCAAAAATTTTCCCAAAAAAGTCTGTTCGATAAACTCACAAGTGTTATATGTTGTTCTTTAACTTTTTTATGTTTAACACAGCATTGTACTGGGTATTTAATCCCCATGGTAGTGACATTTATCAAGCTTTCCGTGCTAACGTGGTTATTTCTTTGTTCTTTTGGTTAGTTAAGGTGTGTGTGTGTGTGTGTGGGAGCAAGAACCCAAGAACTGCTGCGCTGAGAATGTTTTTGTTCTTAACAGGTATGTGAGTTGTTTCAAAATGTTATTTGGACGGTGAATGAATGTGTTTACTATATTTCCATATTATGATGGAAAATTGTAATTATTGGGAGAATCATTCTGTTTGGGCTTATTTTATTTGTTTTGTATGAATGTAGATTTTACTTTATTTGTGATCCTCAAAGAACTTTGGTCGGTTTTAACATATTCCTGTATGTTCACGCTGAGCTGCGCTAAAGAGAGGTGTGTGTGTCGGGGAGCCAGAACCCAAGAACTGCTGCGCTGAGAATGTTTTTGTTCTAAACAGGAATAAACCAATGCAGACCTGATCCCAGTGTGATTGCCCCTCTTTTTTTCAAACTGCTACAATTGTGGATGTGGAAATGCTCTTACTGTAACTATTAAACATAGCCCTGAGTACTACTGTTGTTTGTCTTCAATTTGATTTCACCAAACGTTGCTCCCGGTAGGTCTGGATGGCGCCTTGCAAGGCAGGCTACCACTACCGGTGCATGAATGTCTGAATGAATGGGTGGATGGCTGGTATTGTAAAGCGCTTTGAGGCTCCTCACAGGGAGCTGGAAAGCGCTATATAAATAAGCTCCATTTACCATTTACCATCATGATCATTCAGGATTTTTTTCCGGACACATTTCGTCCTTGAAGACGATGGGTCCCCACTGTCCTTCCAGTTTTTAATAATGCGTTGGACAGTTCTTAACCCAGTTTTAGTAGTTTCTGCAATCTCCTTAGATGTTTTCTCTGCTTGATGCCAATGATTTGACCCTTCTCAAACAGATTTACATTTTTTCCAAGACCACGCAATGTGTCTTTGAACATGGTGAAATGAGAAGCAATTCATTGCACCAGTTGGGGTTAAATAACTTGTTGCCAGCTGAAAGATAATTGCCCATGCAGTAATTATCCAATAGGAGGCTTGTACCCATTTGCTTAGTTAAATCCAGGTGGTGACTTTTTTTTTGGCCAGGCAGTGTACAAACACTTCTAATTTTCACCCCAAAATGCCGGGAAAAAGCTGTAATTGTACAATGTATCCAGCAGAGGACGTATGAAGTCATGGCAGTTCACTTTAACTTTCACTTTCAGCGCAGCCAAAGCAGGAAGCAATACGTGCAGTGTATTTTACTGAACAGAGCATGGTAAGATTATTTTAACTGAGCTGTAAAATTTAAAAAAACAAATTCTCTTCAATCCTTCGACTCGCTTGTCATTATCTACCTGCCTCTCATAGCAAGCTAATGTTTAGTATAGCCTATTACCCTGTAAAACTTTATCCAGAACAATAAATCTAACACAGAAGTAAAACATACAAGTGTTAGTAAAAAAGCCTCTATCAAAAAGTTTCATGTAAACAGTTGGGCTGCAGCTGATCAGCAGGGGCGAGGAAAAACGTGAACTTTTTTGTTCTGATGAACAGGAACTAAATATATATGTTTAGTGCTCTTTGCAAGAGTGTGGTGGCGCAGAGGTTAGAGAAGGCAAGCCTGTGATCGGAAGGTCACTAGATCAACCCCCCAGACAGAATACTGTACATCAAAATGTGAGTGGGAAAGGTGAAGCACCCACACCTGCCTTCACCATCATTGCCCTACTGTGGGCCATTGAGCAAGGCCCTTAATTCCCACCATCTGCTCCCCTGGGTGCCCAAGATAGCAGCTCTCTGCTCCACACAGAGGGCTGTGGTAGCTCAGTGGTCTGTGGTTGCGTCTGGAAGGGCATCCAACGTAAAAATATATGCCAAGCCTTCGTGCGAGTTAGTTTGCTGT